>JAPEVG010000074.1:16187-46114 GCA_029747595.1 Trametes cubensis
ANNGNNNTGAGCATACACCTCGGCCAGGCGTGAATCGCGTTCCTTCTGATGAGACAGTTGCCAGCGGATCTCATCCGTCAATCTAATCCTCACCACCAGAACGGACCGAAGAGTACCACTTACGGCGTTGCCGGTGATCGACATTTGCAGGCTGTCGAGATCTGCATGTAGCTGTTGCGCATTTTGGTGTGCAGACGCYTCCTTGTCGCGCGTCTCCTGCAGTCACGTTGACCAGTTYATACAGTCAGCCTACTGCGGTGAAGGGCACATCCGAGAGAAACCGTGAGCGCACTGTGAGACGCTCCTCGACCTTGGCTTCTTTCTCCAGAACGTCGGCGTGCTTATGCTTCGCCTTGATCAGCCCCTTCGCAGTCGAGTGCTCCTGCTTCGTCGCCTTTGCTTTCTGCTTCTCTGCYTTCTCGACCGCCTTTCGTGGCGCCTCCTTGGTGAGCATACNNCNGAACATGGTATAGTCTGATGGCCGTACCTTCACGCTCTTCTTCACCGCCYTTTCCGCCTTCTTCACGTCTTTGAGGGCGTGCTTGATGTTCTTCTCTTCCGCCTTGGCCTCTTGGGCCATGAGCTTCTCAAGCTTCTTTGCCTCGCGGTCGCCGATCACGGACATTGCGCAGTAGGAAATCGGTCGAGAACAGGRAAGGGCTTGCCAAATCAGAAGGATAGAAKGTGCAAGRCGTACGTGCGAATGTGGGGTAAGTGAATAGTGCGGCTCAGAGGGGCGCTACTTACGTGAACAAATACCCCGTGCGGCTGACATGGGRCATCCTCATGTTCGCCTCCGCGGATGTGGTCTGTACACCTTGGGAGYTCTTCATGTCAGCCAGGCCTAGGCCTYGCCGACGCAYAACCCTCGCAGCCATCATGGACAGATAGCTGACAGTGGACGCGTTGYTGCRTATCAACAWTAGAAGAGAGATTGTATACGCCTATCCCAGATGGAAGAATCTATATGATACACTCGTAGCTCGATTAGTCTGATGTACAGCAACGATAGCAGAACGGTGGAAAACAAYGAAGAGTAACGTCAAGAAGAGAGATGCCCGTCTTYAAATATACGRAGGAGGTCCTGGACAGGTGCCGGATAGTCCTGTGACGTAGAGCTAGAGCCTGGATCTTCACTATCCTGACTGTTTGGCATGCGAGTGCTTCGAGTCGCCCTGACGTATGTTCCCTCGAGCGAACGGAATCGAGGAGGGGAAGGTGCCTCTCCGTGTCGCGGCGTACGTCGAGACGTGGGCGAGGGTGAGACTGAGCGTGAGTGTTCACCTTCGTCAATGCCCRGCAACTCATTCCCGGACTCGTCGCGGTTGTCGAACATATTCACGAACCGGCGCACCTGGGACGGGGTGATCGGATATGACGTGGCATCGTACGAGCCCGCYGAGTCTGTGTATTGCGAGACAGGGCGGAGAGGAGAGGTGTGGGGATCTGATGATCCGAACGTGGATGGCTGAGAGCATGCATCTTGCGATTGCGAATACTCGTCATTTGCGTCATAGTCCTGCGAACGAACCGGACGAGCAGGAGATGAARGCACCGCATCAGTGYCGTTTTCTCGCGGGTTACTATAGAGAGCTCAGCCAATATTTCGCACTCCGGCGGCATCATGAACATACCACGGTTCTAAGAGAGCTGCTTTCCGCGAAGCGATGATWTCTGCCCACCCGGGCGAGATCTCATGCTCGTACTGGCTTTGAGAACTCTCTACTATCTCGTGGCGAGGTGAACCAGCYTCAATCCCAGTTTCGGGAGAATCTGTGTCGTCGTCGCGTCCCGGGAGCGATAAAGATGCGGGGAGGGTGCTCGCTTGGAGTGGAGATGCAGGCGTTGCGTAGATYCCCGGTGCAACGGCSGAAGGGAAAACATCTGACATTTGGAGTTCCCTTTCGTTGCTCTGCGAACTGGGAATGACCTGAGTGCCGTGATCTAYAGGTGTATGCSGCACGGCCGGGGACATGTCCATTGTTCTCCGCCYCTTCGGGGGCGATATCGACAGTTCTTGAGTCTGGGAYGACGGAACCCATTTGTCYGAAGASGAAGAGCGCGGAGAACGAGGTATCGTCCGAGCTGACATGATTGCCGACGATGGTTTGTACGGTAGAGGAGGCGGCGGCATRGACGTCCYCTTGCCTTTTTGAGGAGTGCGAAATACAATGGCTTCCTTGTTCCCTAMCRCCTGCGCGGTGGCACCTAGGTCGAAGGATGCTATTGAATGAACGTGAAGTTAGAAAGAGACACACTTGTTCAGACGTTGCAACTACCATTGTTCTCGCCACCTGTATCGTCAGAGGACAAGGTCGCACWGCTTGCATCCACATTGTCCGGCGTGAGTTTCTCGTGGGTCTTTCTACGCCGATTTAAAGWTGGAGCGGTGAGTGGAGGTGATGGAAGGGAGGCAGCAGCAAGGGGACGGTGCATTCTATCTAGTCGCTCAGGTGTCGCTGGAGGGCTATCGGTATGCGTACTGTGTTTGAGAGATGGATGCACATCGATCTGTGTATATTCTGGAGAGGAGTCCGRGTGCACAGTAGTGRAGCTATCCTCTGGGCCAACGCTCCTGCCGCATTCCTCGAGCCTTGACACTAGGGCACTCTTCCSRGCYGAGTCAAAGTTTTCCTTCTGCTTACGCTTCTTGGACGARAYCTGCGTGTTTYTCGCCCGAGTAGGAGAGCCTGCRCGCTTCCGGGTGGATTTGTCTCCCTTGYTCTGYCCAGGCTGATTACTTGACTGAGTAGATCGGGWRCCAAAGAAGGCCGTYAATGGCAGCTGCCCRCCCGATRCAGAAGATGGCATRGTATYCCTTCCAGGAAGATATCGTAGTCGCRSCCAATKRAAGGCARAAATCAAGGGGAGAGCATTWGGTGAAGCATGACGATGGCTAGCGCTGTGATGGTGGTGCAGAGTCAAGAGGCGCGTGAGATGCGCGTGACCGCGTGTGGACGGAGATGACACGCTTTGGGACTCCGCAACGCGTYCGTGTCTCACTCGCCTTTCTTTCGCTCGGTCGCGTCTCTGCCTCGCCATCCTCTCTCACCTACGCTCATGACCGAATCTCCTCAACTCAAGAAGCGCAARATGTCCCCTGCTCCCGAGAACGGCAAATCCGACGTCGCGCCCGTCGCTGGCCTCCTCATCAAGCGTCATTCTGAGAAAGCAAGGCTGCCCACCCGTGGCTCTGCCCTTGCTGCCGGTTATGACCTCTACAGGTACGTATCATRGCTCRGTGTGTATAGCTACATCCTTATGCTCTGACAGCGCGGAAACGAAAGTGATCCCCGCCCATGGCAAAGCCCTGGTTGATACYCAGATATCTGTTGCCGTTCCGGCAGGCACCTACGGACGTGTCGCRCCTCGCAGTGGCCTCGGTAAGTGGCATCAAGTTCTYACTGAAACTGCGTTGCATTMCTCACACAGACATTCAGCGTCCAAATTCATGATCGACACCGGGGCCGGTGTTATTGATGCCGACTACAGAGGCATAGTTTTCGTCCTTCTCTTCAACCTCTCTGACCAGGATTTCACCGGTGAGTGGCGGCAATGCCGATCAGACTTGGGAGAATATGTTCGCTTATGGCTTTGCAGTCAATGAGGGTGACCGTATCGCACAGCTCATCCTCGAGCGTATTGTGACGCCAGACGTAGTTGAAGTTCAGGTATGAGTCCGACATCTTTTGTGTAAGTTACATTGYTCACGCCACTTCGGCAGGACCTCGATGAGACACTGCGCGGAGCAGGAGGGTTTGGTTCGACTGGTGGACACACCGCACTCTAGACCCCTTGTAGTTGATTGCACCATCCACATCAYRTTRCTGCCCCAGACAGCTMCGTTGTAATCGTGCARAAGCCTGTGCAGCCCTCATGCYACMCCGAACMTCGTKTCTGTCGTGYCATTGTACATCTCTGATAKGCCTCGTCCATAATCATCTCATCTGCTTGTAYTACTACACTTAGATCCGCGTTTGAGAGATATCATTGCGGCCCTCGTGAACCTCCAAGACGGCTTCAGATGCTGATACCCCGGTAAGTGCGGAGCTGCGCCGCCATGCGCGAGCTCTGGCCTGCGGTGAAYTGGTTCATGCAGCTRACCATACACCRTCAGCACRCGTAAAGTCCCMGRCATTYAGCGCAAGCATACCTATCGTCAGAGTAATCCATGTAGTTGTGGATGGGGTCAACACCTCCGCCGCTGCAGGTGTCGCGGCCAGTGGGACAGCCGCTAGCGGGCGACGCCTCGGGGGGAGTGTCAGAGACTGAATCGCCCGAGCCGCTGCACCCGCCCTGGAAGGTGTGGTAGAGGCCGACCCAGTGGCCTGCCTCGTGCGTCAGAGTCTRTATACGATTAACCCATCGTCAGTCAMTATCCTCGACTGCGASMGACATCCGTRGAATGCCTACCTTGCCCTCGTTGAAGCGGGCRGTGCTGCCACCGGGGAGAGACGAGAAGAGGATGACGCAGCCGTCGTCGGTCGGGTTGCTCGCGTAGTCAGACGGGAAGGTCGAGTACCCGAGCAAGCCCTGGCCCGATCCCGAGACGAACCCGACGGTATAGACGTTTAGCGCCGCGGCCCCGCCTGTGCGTAGCTGGCGCTTCATCGTCGTCTGCAGCGACGAGTCGGGCCCGACCTGGTTGAACCACTGGGAGTTCACGGTGCGCGTCGTGCCCGCGAGGACGAAGGAGAGCCCGGAGGACGCGTAGTCCTCGTTGAGTACGGAAATCTGGTCGGCGATCATTGAGTCACTAGAGATACCAGCGGGTCAATACGGCAGCTCCCATGTCATCGACGAACGGTACGTACGGAATGTTACCGCCTGAAGTAGTAGAGTCCTTGCTGATGACATGGAAGTAGACCGACACCGTGGCGGCGGCGGCCGCCTCGGTTTTGAAGGCGGGCGGCGGGACCATGTTCGCGAGGAAGTGCGCCTCATTCGCCCGCATCTTCTCCTCGGTGATGGTACTACCACATGTTCTGTAACACGGAAAGTCGTAAGCATCGAAAGTGTTCTATAGGCAGGAGATCTACTGCTAACCTTCCGGCAATGGTTTGGTTGGTGACCGGGGAGCCCAATACGGCGGTGGCAGCAGCCAAAAGCAGGGCGAAGGCGGAGACCTTGAACATACTGGACACGCAGAGGGCACACGAGGATGAAGACCGCCGTTGGTAGGAGATGAACCAACTCACACACCTCTTATATACCAGTTCCGGTGCCATTTGGCTCTTAATGACTTGCTTGCGTACAGGTATTTGCTACGGGGAGAGGTTCACTGCCAAGGCTTACTGCCTATCGCGAAGCTGCATGACCTCGGACTAGCACATGGCTACTTCGGGATCAACAGATGCTTCACCGAGCCGTAGCATGGCGGCGAAAGCAACGAGGCGATGGATCACACTTCGAGGAGCGCAGCACATGACGTCTCGCAGGGCATCTCATGCTGGCTTCACGACGACGAAGCGTTATGTTGGTCACTGTCGAGGATCCCATGTTTCTCTACCAAGCATTGGGTCCACCTGGTGCTTCGGCTTATCACGAGAATGAATGGTGCAGAACTGGACACAAGTGTAGATAGTAGGTGATGCCAAGAGCGAGCCTCATGGTGCGTCGGGAACTTGAACGTGCCGCATCGAATCTATGGCGGGGCATTGGCGCGAACACCGTTACATCTTCAGTGCTTCCGATCCTAGATCGAGCATCACTGCCATAGAATCGCCGGAAGGATGATCTCGACTCACATGCGATGGCATGACACGCTCGCCGGAGAGCAGCACATGGTTAACTAGACATGGGGACAACGTGGCAAACAACGGTACGATTGTTACGAACACGATAACTCGTCACTAGCGACAATAGCAAGGACGCTCATAGTGTTCTCAGATGTCGATGCCACGGTAAGTGCGAAGCTGATCGGCCATACGAGCACTCTGGCCGGGAGTAAACTGATCCATGCAGCTATCGGCATGGTCAGTAAGCATGATACGAAACGGCATTCAGATTCAAATTACCTGTCGTCCGAGTAGTCCATGTAGTTGTGAATCGGATCGACGCCTGGGCTGGTGCATGTGTCGCGACCGGTTGGGCATCCACTAGCAGGGGACGCCTCGGCAGGAGTGTCGTCAACCATATCACCGGTTCCGTCACACCCTCCTTGGAAAGTGTGGTAGAGGCCGACCCAGTGACCGGCTTCATGAGTCAAGGTCTGCCCCACGGGTGAACATCAGCGAAGGCGACGGAACTGCGGGGGGCCATATATTCACACACCTTGCCCTCATTGAAGTTCGGTGTACTACCTCCGGGGAGAGACGAAAAGAGGATGACGGAGCCATCATCTGTCGGATCGCCTTCGTAATCTGCTGGGAAAGTCGAGTATCCGAGAAGACCAAGGAAGGCAGAATCGGTGAAGCTGGTTCATGGCGCACATGTATTAGCTGTATGAGCTGGCGGGCCATCTTGCTATCGTGCATCGTGTACACGCACCCGACGGTATAAACGTTGAAATCGGCAACACCTCCCTGGCGTAGCTATCGGGAAGATGAGTGGCGAAATTCTAGATGCAATTGGTACAGTCATATACCTGCTGCTTCATCTGCGTCTGTGCATCTGAGTTAGGGCCGGCTTCGTTGAACCAGTACCAGTTGGTCGTACGAGTCGTCTCTTGTAAGACGAACTGTATACCAGAGGGCGCGTAGTCCTCATTGAGCACGGAAATCTGGTCCGCAATCATCGAGTCCCTGCATGATCGTTACGGTGATTAGAGACCATCCAAGAGGATAAGTACAAAGCACTTGCGGGATGTTTCCTCCCTCAAGCGTGGTGTCCTGTGTGAGCAAATTTCAGCACCACCGCCTACCAGGCTGGTCGCACATCGATGCAATGCACATACCTGGCTGACGACATGCCAATAGAGATTCACATTCACGGGAGACGTCGTGTTAGACGCGGTGTCCTTGGTGATTTTATTGGTTTGAAAGTGAAGCTCGTGGGCGAGGAGCTTCTCTTCGGATATCACGGTCCCGCATGTTCTACGTCATGGAGATGGTTAGCAAGAAGGCTATTACTTGATCATAGACCTGCCTACCTGGTAGTCACCGCTGGCCCACCCAACACAACGGAGACACATGATAGCAGAACAAAGGCCACCACGGAAGGTCGCATAGCTATTGGTACGAGTCGACTGGCTGTGAGGTCCGGAGGATATGATGAGTCTGCGCCGAGGACGACGTCGTAGGTGCACATTTATACTACAGGTGACCTCTGCTCAAAACAGATCTGCTGTCACTGCTGTTGGAATCGCCGTACCGTAGCGTTCGACTCAACAGGTAGCGAAAGATTGGAAGCTGATACTCGCCCAATGATTGTCCGAGCGAAGGTGTTATCATGACGTGGTCCTGCAAGAGCAGAGACTCCGAAGGCCACATGAGACTCTTGCACAGCACCTTGAACCGCTGATATTTTGGTATCAAGACGCTGAGCAAGGTCATGACACGCTTTCCAGGTTGAAGAAGGCCTGCAGCCTCATGCACCTTGTCACGGGTGTAGCCGTCATTCTCGCGGTGCGTGAGAGGAGCGACCCGAACTAGGATGAACCTGGTCTGTCCCAACCGAGACTAGATGCCCTCTGCGATGTGAGGTAGTCCGATTCACATTGTATGCGAGATTCGACGACAGTGCGGATGCGATACTTTGCGGGCTGCGTACGAAAATCGAGACGTCGCTAAGCCACTTCATCGACTTTGAAACTATGTCAACTGAAGCTCACTTACAGCCGCCATATGCCAACGGATATCGTGCGGTCACTCCTGGGGATGAACGGTAAATCGACTGCATATAGAGAACACAACCTCTCCGCGGGGGCGGCACCGAACCGGTATTATGGTACGTAGAACCGTAGGGTTTGGCAGAGACGTATCTAGGTGTCACCACAAATTCTCAGTCCAACTCTAAGAACAGCCCTCGTACATGTGATCATACCTCCGTCGCGATATGCATTCAATTCCGAGGCTTGTCCGCTTCGACGACGTAAAGTCCGTCCATGGTGCGCGACGCATGTGCAAGCAAGGCACGACCGCTAGCAGCCTCGGAGTCCGCAGGATCTTCGTGGGACTCCGTGGTCAAACTGATACCCTCTCCCTTCGCCCAGATGCGGCCGTCGGGTACCCCATCTTCAGCCACTTTTCCGACATCGACAAGCTTGACGGCCTCTACAAGTTTAACGAGCTCCTCAACTTCCTGAGTGAGCTTCGCGTGTTCCGGTGTATCCTCCTCTGGCGGAATGAGGGCAGACAACTCATGCAATCGTTTGAGCGTAGCTGGTGTAATCGCCGGACGAGGGTAAGACGATAATAGTTCGTTTACCGACCATGTCGGCTTGAGGGGGATGCCAGTCGCGTCGACCTCTGCTAAGGTAGATTTAAGTTGTCTGCGAAGGTTTCTGTTAGACCGCACGAGCGTCGACGGAAGACATCGTCGAAGGCAGAACATAGGGATGGTGGTGGGAGACTGAGGTGAACGTACGCGCCGAGGCCCGAATTGCCGCTACCGCCACAACGGTCAAGATCCAAATTTCCGGATTGGGGATTGACGGTCTTTCCGCGTCCACCACCTCACCACCCACCTCTCTCGCTGTCCTCCTCAATCACTACCCGGGCCTGGATATCGAGCCTATAGGACGTTGCAACAGCCCTATACCTCCAAAGCGCATACACCACGATGGCGACAACGGTACAAGCCGCTCTGCGCAAACTCCTCCCTTCGCAACTTCCACCTTCACTTTCCACGCTTCCTGGTAACCTCTACGAGGTTCTGTCGCGTTACCCACAAGATGGCATCGGGCAAAGGGTCTATCAGACACGGTGGGGCGCCAAAGGCATTGAGGGCAGCTATTGGGAGGTCACACGGACGAAGCTGAAGTGCGAAGGCAAGCACGGGAAGGCATGGGGCGTACTCGTCTGGAAAGGTATGTAAAGAAGTGGTTTTTGTTCTCCAACTTTGCCCCTGACGTGCTCTATTATCTATAGGAAAACGCGTGAGCGAACGGGACGAAAAGATTCCTGGAGGGCTGAAATACAGATGGGCCGTTGGAGAGTCTCGAGTGAAGCCGGGATTCAAGCCCCTACCCCAGCCGTTGTCATGATATCCTCCGCCTCACTGCGTCCGTTTCGTTCCATCCATTGTACATCATCCTTATAATCCTACTCTGGCACATCACTTGGTCATAAGTCATGAATAACGTCGTTAGACGCTTTCCTTGGGCTCAGTGTTGGCGTCACCTTAATAGGCTAATTGGTGAAGACCAGCCCGAAGATCCCGTGTCTCTGTGTTGACGAGAATTTCATCCCCTGCTGGCTGCGTGGATGCAACCGCATGCTCGTGTGATTATTGCGCGCAGAACGTCACCGTGCGAGCGATGTGCGTGTTATTGGAACAGCAAACATACGTGAGAATGTCGGCCCAAAGCGGCAACTCGTCCGCTGTGGCGGCTTCTCTCACTTACCGTCCCGACATCGTCATACGACTTCCCCAGCGGTTCAGCCCTCCTCCTGCTTTACCGCACCACACTTTCTGTTAYCATCTCATCGTCTGAGGCGGCGACCCCTRGGCYATAGTTCKCTGAGCTTGCGCATTCGTGCAAGATGGACATGGACTCCCGCCAGCTCATTGATGCGCAATTCGACCGTGCYGTCGAGATTGTGCAGAGCCTCCCCAAGACAGGGCCCATCCAGACGGGATAYGAGGACAAGCTGAACATGTATAGGTGTGTACCGTTTACCYTTGACATACATCTAAGTACTAACCACAGTCTACAGCTTGTAYAAACAAGGTGATTACAGGCCTTCTTCAAAGGCCATCGAAGGCAGCCATTTCTGATCATGATTCCAACCCTGCTAYTCTCAGCTACTGTTGGTAACGTCCAAGGACCTCGTCCTAGTGTTTGGGACATGTTGGGGAGGGCCAAGTGGTGAGGAGCAGSTACTCGTATGTCTGTAACYARAATCACATGCTCACGTGCTMCAGGGATGCATGGGCKAAGCACAAGGACCTTGACCCKTATGAGGCGAAATGGCTGTATGTGGAGGCATTGATGAAGGTCAGCGYGCACTYAGCTTGCTCAGYGATGTYGCCCWATACGACTTGTACCAACAGGTCTTACGGAAGTATCCCGACAAGACTGTGGCGAGGGACTTAGTGCGGGAGCTGGAATCGTATAACGGCGATCCTTCAAATYTGGTCATGAGCGGTGAGCATCTTGACGCGTGTTGTCTGGCTCCTCAGGTACTCATATACTGCATGCTCTAGGTGTCTCCTCTAAACCACCCAGATCCACTTCGTCRGGCTCGTCAGTCTCCGACGAATTACCTGCGGTTCCCCAACGGTCCTCTGAGTACATGTCAGCTCARACTCGCATCCCACAACCTYCACAGCCCGAGGGGCTTGACATGCCCGAGTCCGAAACCGACGAAAGTACCACGGACGACGAAGGAGAGGCCGCGGACATCGTTCCTGAAGCAATCGCCGCGTCACAGCAAATCCCAGGCCAGTTCCAACGACCCCAATCGTCCCTCTCGTCACGCCGSTACCGYACCCCAATGGCCGGCTCCCTRCTCRCRCCATCGTCGCCACCAATGCCCATGGTTGTACCCGCCGCCCAGCCTCATCCTGGTTTCCAGACCCAATCTGCGTTTGCAGAGTCTGCGTCATCGATACCCACCTCTGCCTATCCAACCACATCAGTGTCTTATCCCGATCAAATACCCCGSTCGCCACCCACAGACCCTGGTACCTCTTCGCAAGGGTACCCACGGGTTGGCTACCGTCCACCAAGTCAACCTCAGTATCGCCCCTACTCACTCTCTRCYGGAGCACCACCGCGCCCCGCATCTCTCCCCCTACTYGAACGTGCTGTAGAGAGCGTCCAAGTCCACCTTGCCGCGATTACGGAAAGACTCGAGACACTCGAAGGACTCCTTCACCACTCAACCTCCTCCCTCTCCCCTTCAGGACCCCGCTCTCCAGGTCTTATCGCAGGCCGTGGGTCACCRCTCGGTGGCCGGCAAGATGTCATCAGGTGGGACATCGATGACATGGGCATGTGGTCGCTCGTGCTCCGCCCACTGGCRCGAATCTTCAGYCTCTTCCGCCAKCTYGCSGCSTTCCTCGCGAGCAGCGAAAACCGCTCACCTGCATTTGTTGTGATWCGGCGGCTGTTCCTCGATATATCATTTGTGCTCTGCTTCCTCGCCGTGTTCAAGGCAGGTTGGCGCAGGAGCGGCATGCGCCGCAAGGAGGTTATCAAYGCTCTGCGCGGTCTGTGGAGAGCGATCTTGGGGCACCAGGGCGCAGTGCGACATATGGTAGATCGGGCTGTGTAATCTTATTACTGTACATCTTGTGCTTTGCTTCTTCTGTACGGAACGTCTAACGAATCTCACGCCTGGACTGGATAATGGCGCTGACGCCGTACGTCGTACGGACCATGATGCTCAAACGAATACATGTCATATTCGAGAAACGTAAGTGATACAGTGCAGGTTCTTCTGTTCCTCCTAATACACCTTTCGATCAATCCTTCTACTCTGAGCACGTCCCCTGAAGTACAAATCGAGTCCGTGAAGACATAGTACTGCCGCTCACGACATATCGACAACGCAGCGGATGCAGTCACCAGCCTAAGCACACRGTCAGTGACTGAACCACGCCAACGATGAGACRGATGTACTCACATGCATATCGTGGAAGCCCTCGTTGATCTCAGCAAGGGTGCGGTGGTGAGTGACGTATTCGTCGACCTTGACCTTGCCTTGGAGGTAATCTGCGTGATTGTTAGCAATGGTCCGTGCAAGTGGCGACTATAACTCACCCTCAACGAGACCAGGGAGCTCAGTGCGGCCCTTGACACCACCGAAGGCAGTTCCGCGCCAGGTGCGGCCAGTCACAAGCTGGAATCTGTGTACGGTATGTTAATATCAAAGTCACATTTCGCAGAGTCCATTGCGATACTCACGGACGAGTGGAGATCTCCTGTCCAGCGGCGGCAACACCGATGATGGTGCTGACACCCCAGCCCTTGTGGCACGCCTCCAGAGCTGCACGCATAACGTGGACCTACAGAACAAAGTCGTCAGATATATGTCGCAATGTGAAGCAGCGAGATCAACCAACATTGCCCGTGCAGTCGAAGGTGTAGTCGAGACCGCCGTCTGTGAGCTCGACGAGGAATTCCTGGATCTTCTTGCCTTCGGGGAGCGTCGTGGGGTTCACGAAGTCGGTCGCACCGAACTTGCGGGCCCACGCCTCCTTGCTGGGGTTGGTGTCGATAGCAATGATGCGCGACGCGCCGACGAGCTGAGAGGTTGCGATGACACCCAGGCCAATAGCACCACAGCCAAACACAGCGACGGAAGAGCCCTCTGCGTTCACCCCGTCAGCTTGAAAGGCTAGCAAGTCGGACATGGCACAAACGTACTGATGCCAGGCTGCTTCACCACGGCACCCCATGCGGTAGTGATACCACAGCCGAGGAGGCAGACACGGTCGAGAGGGGCCTTGGGGTTAACGGCGACGACAGACACATCCGCAACTACCGTGTATTGAGAGAACGTCGAGGTACCCATCTAAACCGTTCGGTGAGCGACCATGTCTTGATACATGATGAGGTTGCCTTACGAAGTGGAAGATGGGCTGGCCCTTGCAGGTGAAGCGGACGCTCTTGTCGGGCATCAAACCCTGGCCCTGGGTCGCACGCACTAGACGGGTCGAGACGGTTAGAACCTGTCCAACGAGCTCAGCGTGCCGTCGATCACGAACCTGAGCCACACAGGTTGGTCTTGCCGCTCTTGCAGAACTTGCACTCCCGGCATTCTAACACCTGATCAGCGAATCTTCTGACCGATCGAGCGGGGAGACGTACCGGCGGTGTAAAGGGGGATGACATGGTCACCGACAGAGACGTTCGTGACGCCCTCGCCGACAGACTCGACCTGGAGGGTCCTCAATATCGCTTCCCGGGCCAATCATTGAATGCAACTCACAATTCCTCCACCCTCGTGTCCGAGAATCACGGGGAAGACACCCTGTCGAAGGCGTTCATCTCGGCTATGGCTCGAGTATATATACGGGCGCGCTGCTCACCTCTGGGTCCTTGCCGCTGCGGGTGTACTCATCGGTGTGGCAAATACCTAGGCATATAACGATCGGCTGAGTGATTCGCTTGAGTCGCCTTATCTGTTGATACTTACCGGTGTGGAGGATACGAATGCGGACTTCATGGGCCTGAGGAGGCGCTACCTCGACCTCCTCGATTTTGAGAGGCTCGCCCGCCGCCCAGCAGACAGCAGCCTTGCACTTGATGACCTTTCCAGCGGTGTCGGACATGATGATGTTGGACGCGGTGAAGAATGAGAGTGCAGGAAGAGAAAAGCAGAGAAAGGAGGCGTGGAATGGGACCGAATGTCGTCCCGGGCCCTCCCCTTCGTCATTCTCAGATATAGCGTGTGTCCCGCGGCTCTCCTGATCACCCGCTTTATCACTTGATCAATCTCATCCGCTGCTGCACTCCTGGGACCCGAAGCTGCTCGAAATTGAGTTGCTGAGCAAGCCTCAGCAGGCCGCCGCGGGACTATACGGAAGATACTAGCCCTGCGAGAGAGATCCCTGTGGGACAAGAAGAGGTCATCTGCTTCACCGTGGGTTTATATTGCGCTCAGGGCCCGCTCGAAGCTCGAAGCCTATCGCGCTGGTCCCAACTCATTCCACATCATCATGTCATTCACCAATCTGTACTATAAACGTGTGCGTGCGGCATTTGCATAACCAATGAGCGATACAATTCAGAATGTTGACACGGTCGCACGCAGGCGGTGGGCACATCCAAGCCCTGCTACATCTGCCATAAACCGACGACGACGGTGCTTGCTACTATCAACACCGTCGACTTCATCTACACCTGCGACACCCACCTCTCCGATCCGGGCTTCGCAAGTCAGGTGGGCACGAGTAGTGACGGCGTGGGTGCTGGTGGGGCGAAGAAACTGGGGCTCAGTCCGGAAGAAATCGCGAAGGTGAAGGAGGAGTGGGAAGAGCGCCAGAAGAAGAAGACCGAGAAAGCGAAGGAGAAAGAGAAAGAGAAAGACAAGGCTAAGGACGGAAAGGACTCCAATGGTGCGGACGAGAAAGAGAAGACTTTAAGTAAGGAGGCCGACAAGAAGGTCCCGGGGTCGTTAACACCAACGACGCCTTCGACGCCTCCAACGCCGTCGCACCAGCGGTACACACTCCATCGCGACATATTCGCACTTCGTCTTGCAGAGCATCGCAGGCGTCGACAGGCCGTACAGGCCAAGGAGCTTGTACCCCGTCTCCCGGGTGCACCCGCCACGCCGCTGCCTTCAAATCCCCCTTCGTGATCACCACCCAGCCAATACCTCGAGTTCTGCTATCCCCGTGTCGTCATTGTTCTGTGCATGCTGTGTAACTTTGGAACGTTTCCTGTGTTTCGTAACGGAATAAATCGGTAAGTACTTCTCACCTGAGCAAGTCTGATGACCAGTCATCTGAACACTCAAACAGTCAGAAACCTCTACTATGTGTCGCGAGATGCTCTAGTAAGATAGGATCCGACTTCTCGCGCGCGCCCAGTGGGTTCAGGCCAACCGCAGGGTGCATGAGGAGAGAATACTGGACACAAACCAAACGTCGGCACGCACCGGAGAGAGCATACCCCATCCTACTGGAATGTGGGATGTGAGTCAGCCGCTACCAGGCAAAACTGAGTGCCGGTCGTCCTGTTTGCCCCGTACCCGGGAAATTACGTGCAAGTGCTAAGGGAATCCCCGGTGTACATATGCTATCTAACGTATCTGGTATAGGCATATCACTAATCTACAGATTACCCTCAACGTAAATGTCCCAGGCTGTGCGCCGGCCTACTCCGTGAAAGGATTGCATTGGCACACAATGGCTCTCACCCCGAAGCTCAGCACGCTTCCCACAGCGAGGCCTCCGACCAAGAAGAAGCTGGCGACGGTAGCGGCTACGTCCACGTCCTCGGCTCGGCCCTTCAGCCGTGAATTGTGTGCTAAGGAGGGGGCAGCCATCATGCACATGCTGGACACATAGCCGTTCGTCAGCCCGAAAAGGAGCACGATGGTCATGAACACGATGTCGGAGCTGATGATGGGGCCGCCGGACGACTCAGATGCCCATTGCACGTTGCACATGAGGAAGAGCGGGATGAAGAGCGTGCGCAGAAGGGAGAGGGTGAGAAGCCGCCGCGCGGACCAGACGTGAAGGCTGGGTAGTGAACAGATAGAGCGACCAGCAAAGTCTCCGATGTTGAACATGAGGAAATGGATGGCGCTGAAGAGCAATGGATGGACGAGTGGGTTCGTGGGCGTCACTGAGATCGTGATGGGAGGGAAAACGGCCTAGGTTGTCGTGTAAGTCAAGAGAATTGGTAGGGTCCAAGAACGTATACACACCAGAGTCACTACGAAGACATAGGCGACAGCCACATTGAATATCACGTTGGTTTTGGCAATACGCACAACGTGGTACTTCTCGTCACCCTTGTGATGCATATGCTCATCCGCGTCGTCGTTGGGATCCGCCAGCAGCGCGCTGTCTTCTTGCAACCTGACTTGGTCCTGGCCGGACGCTTGAGATACCACGAGTTTGTACTCAGGCAGCTTCACAAGCCACATGTGCACTGCAGCACAAATGACGAGAAAGGCTGTTGATAAGCCGAAAAATACGAACGCCGACTGCTCTTCGGGTTCAGATGATAGCGCTGTTGTTCCAGGATCGGCGCCACGGACGGAGGCCGCAGCGCTCATGACCTGTACCCCACTGATAGCGACTGCGACGGCGGCTTGACCGGACATGACGGCCTGCATGGCGGAAGGGCCAAAGAGCGCAGCAATAGCGACCACCGCCGTTTGAAGATAGGAACCTGCGGCTGCCTGGCCTACAGCATTGGCGAGAACAAACGCGAAGAACCATCCTGGCTCCGTGTGCAAGTACGTGCTGACGGTGAGGAGGAATGTTTGCAGAGCGAGAAACCCTAACGAGAAGAGCACCCGACGCGTGTTAGAGGCCTACAAAGATATCAGCAGCTACGTGATTATACAACGGTAAATGTTATACCTTCTTCGCTGTGGCGGTCGCATGTGCAAGGAAGCCAAAGTTTGCCGCCGTAAACGTTGTGGATAGGTATGAAGAGAATGTACTCTTTAAAGGTGTTCCGTCCAAACGTGACAGAAAGTATGGTGTAGCAGTAATGATTGCTACGGTACATTGTAAATAGCCCAGTATTTGCCAATATAATTGAGACGTACCATTCCATGGCAGGAGCACCGCACAGCCTAATAGAAAGTGTATCCAGCGTATTCTTCCGTCTACTTCAACATGGCCGTGTGCAGCACGAGGACTCGACAGGATCGTTTCGTCATCCACGTCAGGGTCAGGAGAAGCAGACGGAATTGGGTTCGAGGCGACGGGAGCCTGTGGAATGGGATGATAGATTGCCTCAGTGACAGAGTGTCGTTCTGCCATTTTGAGGTGAGGAGCAGCAAAGTAGAACTCGCAGATGAGTTGGGAGAGGATGGTTGAACTACCTAAGGCTCAAAGCAGATATGGCATAGCAAGATGGGGTGTGTCACAGTGTGGCAATAGTACAGGTCTAAGAAGGGGGAAGGCGCCGAACGTACTTAGCGTCAATGTCAGTGAGGGTCGCCAAAGAAAGCGAGTCACGCTCCGTCCTGAGGCAACATGTGTCATGCACACTATCATTACTACTACCATCTTACATGCGCGACATTGGTACCAGCTATACCTCTTCGCTTTCTGTACCGTATGGATTCCATGGCTCCTGCGACCCCAGGTCATCCGGGGTGAGCCTTTTCCCTTCCCACCAAACCTCCCGCACCGCTTCGACGAGCGGCCTCAGCCGCTCTCGTTCCACACATTGACACTTCTCGAAATCTACCCGTTCAACCTGCGCCGCGCCGCGCTCTACTCTTGCACGGAGGCCCTTCACTAGACCGGGCACATCCAACCCATACAAGTCCCCAAAGCCGTCCAAGGCCCAAAACAGGTGCTGCATCTGGGCCATGTATCTGTACTGATACGCATGCTTCCAGTCGACTTGCGGGACGTCGACACACACAAGCTCGATACGACGCAGATTGGGGAACGGCAGGGGCGTGCCCGAAGCGGCCTCGTAGCCGTCCTGCTCCAACGTGCCGGTAGCCGTGGCATAGCCAACGAAATCGTGAGGTTCACGATGAACGACGTTTGCGTGGATATCGTCCGAATTTGGGCCTGAGTCGGTGTCATCGTCTACATTCCTGCCGAAGCGTGAGTCCGTCCCCGCGGGCCGTGCCCAGCGAGCAAGGAACGCACCGAGCCCGAACGCGAGCTCGCCCTGGACACGGAGGGTGACCACCTGCGATGCGCGCTCATAGTCTTCGATCCAACGGTGGCGGTTGCCGTAGCCTCCAGAGACCGAGAGCAACCTGAGGGACCGCAGATCAAGCGCGGACATGAGCTTCGACATGATCGGTCTATCAGTCCTGCAGTGGATGATGAAGCGCGGGGGGCACGCCGTCGTCGCGTCGGACCAAGCAGTCGGCACCCTGTTGCTAGCACTGTCTTCGGTCTGTATTTGGCATCGTGGCGGATCGTCATAGTAGCTAAAGTCCACGGACCCGCGCCCACAGGACATGGCCCACACAGGATTCTCGGTAAGGAGTTCTAGTAGATCTACCCCGATCGGGTCATCGTAGGCATTATGGGATCTGGTGGTGTGTGCGAGATGCCTCACGGCGCTCTGTGGTATGCGCAGACAAGCAAGCAGTCCAGTTACGAATGCTTCTTCCAGAGGCACTTGCAAGAGCTTGAGGTACGGGAGCTCGACGGCCTCGCCATCCATGACGGGACTTGTCCGGACGGGGACCTCCCCGTAGAGCTTGATCGTCTCGAGGCGGGGCATGCCACGGAGCGAAGCAACGAACTCTGAAAGATCGGCGGCTGAGTCGATGTCGGTGCTACTTCGCATGCGACAACTCCGCATGTCCAAATGACGCAGTGTGGTACAGAAAAGCGCGTTGTCCAGGGAGAACCCGACGTCTTTGAGAAAGAGAGATGTGAGCGCCGGCGTGCGCGACGCAAACAAAGCAGATGGGATGGATATCAGGCGATTCGCGCTGAAGCCAATTGGCTCGAGGCTAATGGACTCCAGGCGACGTGCTTCGAGTTGAAATGCGGCCCAGAGTTCAGGATGAAGGATATTGTCCAGGAAGATAGAAAGCTGCGTGATTCTGTCGATGATGCGCCTCAGCATCCCGAGACCATCGCTATAATTGCGGGAAGTAGCCTGGGTTTCAGTCATGCAGCGTCCGCAGTGGTGGCCGAAATGAACATCGTGCACGACAACTTGAAGCGGCCGCCCTCCAGAACGCACATCGAACCTCTCGAGCACCCAGAGCGGTACTCGTTGATCAATGGTCACGAAGGCCCAGAGTTCCGGACATCCAAGCGCGACCTCGCGCCAGCGTCGGCACACACGGGTGACGTTCAGCCAAGTGTAGATGGGCTGATGTGCGAGGTAGAAGCTCAATTTGCTTAGATTTCGCAGGTTGTCTTCTTCAGTAGCAATTGCATGGTGGGTGAAGATAAGAGCGAGGATATCAGGAGGTAGTAGTTTGTTGATAGGTGCGCAGGCATTGAGGTCCTGTTTGAGGTGGAGAGCCGCTTGAAGATGCAAGGCAATCTGGGCTTGCAGCTGGTGTTCCTCCTCACTGTATGTATCTGCATGAGTATCGGCGATGTCGTATACATGCCAATGGTTACTGTAGCTGCACACGTACATTAAAGACATCAGTGATGGCTGGGGTATGAGGGTAGATGTTGAAGCCTCGGACACTATACATCAGATTAGAGAGCCATTCGTTCTGTGTGAACTTGATAGTTTATGACGTTATTCACAATACAGATGGCCGGATCGATACGATGGGTCTGGGCCATACGATATTAGCACGCGAACACGGCTCTGCGGTCATAGTCAATTTGAGAAGTGTGCCATTCGGGTGCGGTACCGTACCGCGGGCTGCATGCGTGTGGTGAAGATCGCCGCTAGCAGATACAGACATCATTATACGGCGACAATCGTATCGATAGCTTGAGCTTGTATCGTCCTCACAGTAGATTTGGAATACAAGATGTGTACATGTATACGGGGTTGGCTGCTTCTCAATTCGGCTTTGTCGTACATCTTACGTTCGTTCATACTAATAACTCCAGCACGACCCCTGTCAGAGGTGTCAGTATTCCGTTGAGATTCCACTGCGCGTGTCACCTACCTGCACCAATCGTCTCACCACTGCGGCGGATGAGGATTCTTCCCAGATCCTTGTTTATCGAAAAGGGCTCTAGAGGGATAGGGAGGACGCGTGAAGCTGGCCCAGAGTAGGCCGAATTTCGTAGACTGATCTCAACCTCCGCCGACATGTTTTTCGTCAGAACTCTAGTAGTGACACAAGCCCAGGAGTCAGATTATCCTCTGAAGTAGAGATACATCGAAGGCCCACCTTGGTTTGCTCTTCGTCACAGTTCCGTTCGCTCGATCGAGAACGGAAATCAAGCGAGAGATCGAAGCGGGGACGTCTCGAGAGTGATGGAAAAGCTCCACCTGATGGTAGTGGGTTCGTGAACATGCTGGAGTGGCATTGAGTAGAAACTTACTGAAGTGCCAGCAGTGATTGGTACTTGGATGTCGAATACGATAATACGAGCGATGAAAGTTGACGCTAAAGGTACGAGGTGACTAGGCCTGCAAAGCACGCTGCCGATGTTCAACGAGATAGGATCGACACCGGTCAACGTGAGGTTGACATTGGATCCGGCACCCGCCCAAGGCAGGCTGTCGCCGTCACTATCGATTGCTACGCCCGTCTCAATCTTAGCCACGTCCTGGATGTGTCGTAGGATGTTCTTACCTTTCACGGTGGCAGACTCATCACCTGGGATGATACGCAAGCGTTCACCAGCAACGATGATGCCTCCACAGACTCGTCCTGATACAGAGATGCCCGAGGTCTGGCCTTTGAAAACGTTGGATATGGGAAAGCGCAAAGGCGCGTTGATGTCGCGAGTTGGGGGGTCGAGGGAATCTGTACAAGGCAGAATGGTATCAGGGACTCGATAGACAAAGACTTGTAAACTCACCCAGTAGGTCTACGAGCGTCGGTCCCTTGTACCACTGATACAGAGGGCACGCCGGAGGCTCGGCTCGGGCCAAATTAACGCCTTCCATTGCGGCTACAGGAACGAATCTGGTCTTGGCGGGATGGAACCCAGACTGGACCAAAAACGGCTTCAAGAGCTCGCAAATCTCCTCATAGCGGGCTTTCGACCATTGGACCTATCCGAGATGAGCACCAGCACAACCGTTGGCAGAACATCAGCGTACCTGATCGAGCTTGTTCACGGCTACAATGACTTGACTGACACCGAGGCTTCTAACTAGGAGGAGATGCTCTCGTGTCTGGCCACCTCGGTCAAAACCAGCCTCGAACTCGCCGACCGCTGCATCGACGACAAGCAGAGCAGAATCGGCCTGAGATGCGCCGGAAATCATGTTAGGGATAAAGTCTTTGTGCCCCGGGGCATCGAGAATTGTGATGACACGATGCGGAGTGAGCAGGGTTTGCAGGGCGATATCCATAGTGATTCCTCTGTGCAGAGTCAGCAAATAAGTTCGGTGTGGGACCATAATGATACCATGCATACCGCTCTCGCTCTTCCTGCGTGCCGTCAAGCTCCCAAGCCCAGCTAAAACTGCTCTTACCCATCTTACTGCTGCCGCGTTCATTGGCGATGCGCCGCTTTTCGTCAACGCGACCCAACTCGTACAGCAAACGGCCCATGAGGGTTGATTTGCCTGCGTCAACGTGGCCTGCATGCTGTTAGCCGATACTTTACAGCACAACACCACAAGAGAGGGTTACCGATGACGACCAGGCTGAGCGACCGTTTCTCGCCCTGCTCTTGGGCGGTGAGCGCAACCTTCGCTTCCTCGATCAGTTTCTCGATAGCAGCAGGAGGCTTAGGGGGTTCATCGGGTATGACTTCGACAGGGTCCTCATCGTTGAGATTGAGGCCCGCCATATCCATCTCGCTCTGATTCATTGCATCCTGACGTCCAGGGACCATCGCGGCGGGCCTGTTCGCAGGGGCTGCAACGGACTTTTTCCCTGCGGACGGGCCTGAGGCTTTCTTCTGTGCTTGTGCTTGGGCCTTGGCGGCTTTCTCGCGTTCTTTGGCAGCTACATTTCATTTGGGTTGTACGTGTTAGTACATGAGGACCGTCCGTGCGCGACAAGGGGAAAGAGAAGAGGAAAGGGAAGAGATAGAACGCGGCATCAACGTGAGGATGCAGTCGAGGATACCGCCCGCTGGGCCAGCGATGTACCCTTCCGCGCGTTGAACACGATGTCGTCGGGGCTCGGCACGTCGAAGGCAAAACCTCGCAATGAAGGAAGCAGTGCCGGTGGGAAAGGTGGTATAGCGCGGTCCTTGCTCTGACGCCGATTATCCCCTTCAGCATCCCCTCGCTCTTTGTGACCACGGCGCTCTCCGTGCGACTTGTGTTTGCGGTGTTTGCGATTCCCGTCGCCATCTTCAGGAGAACCGCGGTCGTTATTGGTGAGCAAGGAGGCAAATGCCGAGGGCGACGCACGCGAACGAGTCATCTGTGGCGAGAACATTGGTGCCTCGATAACGGGGTTGATCATGGGCTCAATTTCGGGTTCCACCTCCACCTTGGTCCGCGCTGACTTGCTCTTCATCGCAAGTTTGGACTGCTTGGGCTCTGACGGTTTCGGCGACGAGGCTGAGGTCTTCCGCGGATTCGAAGGTGCCTCGTAACGCATAGAAGGCGGGAGTTTGGACTGGTCCCTGGAGAGCAGGCTAGTCAAGGATTGATAGGAAGTAGTGATAGCCGTCGTCGCCGTGGGTCCATTGGCAGTCGGAACCAGGTACTCTGTGTGAGAGCGAGGCAGTATGAGGCCAGGTTTGCTTGTTGCCTGTGTCTTAGACTTGGCTGTCTGGCCCTGCTCCTGGGCTTTGGCCTGTGCCAGTCGGGCCAATTTGGACAGCGCCCGGGGTCGATCGGGTGAAGTAGATGGAGAGGCACTGTGGAATGGCGTAACTTCAGGGAGCCTGGATATGGGAGCGGATACGTCACTAGTGGCCTGCGGCAGCTCCAACCCAGTTGACAATCGCGACATGGCTTTCAGTGGCTCGACAGGCTGAGAGGGCGAAGTCGGTGGAGTACTAGTCCACTCGGAAGGATGACGAGATGTGGGGATCGACAGAGTAGTGGGCTCTCGTTGCATGTCTCGATCTAGGGCTTCCAAGGCCATAGCGCTCTGCAACGCTTCGTTGACAATCCTCGACGCAGAGCTAGGAAGGCTCAACTCTGACTGCTCCGAGATGGTCGAAGGTCTTGAGGGAAGCCTCTTCTCTGGAATAAGAGATACCATTGAAGCTACCGAGGGTCGCAGATCGGGATAGGTGATGTCCGAGGCAGTCTCAGTGATATATGAGCGCGCGCTTACAGAACTGACACTGGACCTAGCGCTAGATCTTGAACTCGCCAAGGCTGACAGTTTCGATTTCTTCTCACTGCCTGTGTTCTCCGTGGTGCGCAAGGACTTCTTGCTGACGAGCGACGCCTGAGAGAATCCCAGTGGTTTCTGCAGACTTGACTTGGACTTCAGGTCAGGTATGTCTGGAATGGCATCGATGGGTGGAACCTCTCCSGAGGTCTGCGAAGTAGATGCAGCATCTGACGACGAGGACGGGGTACGACGAGGGGTAGGGGTTGCTGAGCCGGACCGTTCTTGGTATGAGAGACGCTGCAGCGCGGAAGGCGAAGGCGACGGAATGACTTCATCGGGATGTATAGACGGGCGCTCTGTTACAAAGAAAGTAAGTCGGGCACAAATAAACATTGATACCAATGACACTGACCGATAACCTGCCCATAGTCTGTACTTACGGACGACAGAAGAGTTACGTGAGAGCCTCGAGGCTGAGTGTACGGATCGAGTGGTGGCGGAGGACGGCGTGGGGAAGGTACCCAGTCTCTGCTGTCCTCCGTCCGTTCGGTGATCTCAGTGATAGTAGACAAAGTACCAAATTGAATCGAGGTTCTCGTTGTCTCCTGCTCCGAAGAGGATAGCAAATCACTTGTTGTCAAGCGCACCAGCGGAATGTTGTGTCGACCGGACGAAGTATCCGAGACCCAAGAGTAGTCGCCTTCGTCGTCAGAAGGAGGAGGGGGTAGAGGTTTGCCATATGGGTCTGGATACCCTCAACRTAGGTCAGCTTCCTCTCGTTGTAAGTTCTCCAGGTAGAGCAGGATGTGCACCTTCTCGCTGCCGCACCATTGGGAGTAGCAAGGGTACCAATCCACCACACCACAGAGACCGCATACAAGCAAARGAAAGGACGAAACAAAANAACAAGGGTAAAGGGTAAAGGTGTGAGAAGCTCACCTTGACGTTCGCGTGCGGCAAACTTTCTTGCTTGCTTCTCTGCACATACMGGTGAGCATGGTATTGTTATATCTGAAGATGGGATCGCTRCAGACCTAGSAGGTCTTCTATCGCCTGTTCGACGTTGAAGTAGTAYTCATACAGTGAAGCTTTGATATCGTCGTCCGTAAGTGCCGACTGTCGTTCATCGCCCARGGTCGCGCGGATTTGTTCAAGACCGTCCATCATTCGYTCTACCGCAGGCTCAGAGGCRGATCTCACAAACACATTGAAGCCACRCACCATAGTCCTCCGGGCTGAGATCATCCTCTCCTTCGTCCGATATCGCATCGTCCTCCAACTCCTCTGAACATATAACATAAGGGAAAGTTTGASMWTAGATTTCATAATCAAACCTACCATGGATGTCAATGTTTCTTACAAACCTGTGGCGCGACATTTGGGTAGTATACAGAAAGAGGTAGAGTACAAGTTGATGATATAGATGCCGCAGCTGAACGAGATGAGGTCAACCGGGCGTCTAAGCATCATCTCCMAGAACGYGACTGTGACGTAACGCGCTYCGTGACGACAGTCACACGNCNANNNGYCWNCGNCYWCCWGCMMKCGCWYYCAGYNACYMGYNCTCAGTCGCACTCCTTTACTGCGACATCCTCCCCCCNATTCACCAAGATGTTCTCCCTTTCTCGTGGAKCTGCGCTTCGYGCGTCTTCTCGCGTAAGTTGACCTACTGTTGCGYCTAGATATATAACTGCTCCTAACTCTGCCACGCAGGCCTTCTCTACGACGCCGTCGCGCTCCTCCGACATGGCGAGACTGCTTCTCATTGGACGCCTCGGGAAAGACCCTGAGGTCCGCTACACCAAGACGAACAAGGAATACGTGGCGTTCGTGGACTACATYATTCTCTCCTATGTGGTATCCTAACACTGCAGTTCATAGATACACGATTGCAACGACGAATAACTCGCCGACTCCAGAGGGTGCGCATGTTCTACCTAAGTGTYAGTGACACATCTCACAAAGTTGCATAGGCGTCCAACCCACGACGACATGGCACCACGTTCTTTCATTCCACCCGGCCGCTAACAACTACCTCCGGACATTGAAGCGCGGCTCGCTTGTATTCGCYGAAGCCAACTTCGAGCTTCGCCAGCCGGATCCCAACGCGGACCCCGACTCCCCTGAAGGACAACGCCAGATCTTCTTGAGGCACGGTATGCATACTCAGATTCAGTGAGCAATAACGTATACTGATATCGCCACAGAGCATATCAGGGTCCTCAAGCGGCCATACGAGGAGAAGGAAGGCAGCGAGTCGGAGGGATCTTCCTAATGCTCTATCCTTTCGGCGCTCCCATGTATGTTACCCCTACAYTATTGGCATTAATCCCGAAACCCCATATCACCATGTCTGTCGTCGTCGTCATGTTCATGCAGACTRCGTGCCGCCGGATCGTGGAGCCATTGCTACGCTGCCTTGTGAGTGGCTCCGTACGAACGTGGATCACGGTATCTTCTGCCTACCGTGCTTTCAGGGCGACCTGCATGTTGGTGCGTCATTGGCATTGGAATGGCTGGAATGCTAGGCGCCATGCTCGATGCAGGCGGAAGCACACTACTGTCCCTAGCTATCTTCTTGAGGTAGTCTCTCACCGCGGTGACGACCATCTATTCATCCCCATATCAGTCTGGTTCGCAACTCGAGAGCTCCGTCACATACGTGATGATCGTCCTGGCTTGAACCTGAGTAGCATCCTACTACCGCAATGGGACAGCAAGGGGCGTTCTGGTAGACATGTCCAATACTGAGTTCTGTCCCCAATGCATGCGGGCGCCGAGCTCATACATACCTCTAGCCAGATGGGGAAAGCTGGGTGCTAGTTGAATCGGTTGGTTATGATATTCTTGACAGGCAACTCACCACCGCCGTTGATCTTGTAYTCTCCCTGAATTCCCAATTGCTTAGGGGTTTTYCCCATTGCATTCATACCTTTCTCGACGTAGTAGCTCGAATGCCCGGTCTTGCGGACTACCGCCATCATGCCCTTGGGCCCCATGACAATCACCTCAACGTCGATACAACCATACATGTTCGAACCTACCTCTAAGCACGACCAGCTATCCAAGCTAACATCCCCTCCTCCGTCGACTCCCCCTAAGTTTCCGACGGTGCAAGAGAACAAGGTGTGTCCTGCAATGGTCTGAATTGAAATGATCATCCCCCGGACTTTGACATGCCGGGAAGAGGCGCGAAATCGTTTGCGTATRGAGAGCCCAAGCATGACAGCTGCATCGGCGTCGAAGGAGGGGAAGCGATACAAGGCCTCTTCCTGAAGGGCTTGGGTGGCGAGCTCGGCGTCGCTCGGAGGCATTTGAGCATTGAAGCCGCTGAACATGGGTATCTGTGTCGAAGCCGCGTACGACATTGTAGCGAGAGGCTYGGGGTATCTGTTCAGTCAAGCTGGAAGGTGAGGGAGCGTGGTAGAGGCACAAAGGAGATTGAGCTCGAGGACATGGCCTCGCAAGGTCGGCGTCATGAATTGTGAAGGGAAAGCCACGAGGAAGTGTGCTTGTAGAAGCGAACYTGAACAGTGTCCATGAGGCTCTTTCGACAGCTGCATGTCCAACATACANANNNCTTATTGCCCGCAACAACGTGTACAGACATCTGGTGCATATCGTGCACAATAAACTCGCTCCGAATGACATACGAGAACAGCAAAACTGATGCATGGCCAATATATGACGGAAGGCTCGAGCGYGGCGGCCATGGACAGARTCAAAGTAGAGACGATCGCGAGTAAATCTTGGCGCCGATCTCTCGACGGGGATCTATGCCACGTGCACCACCTATGATGTGTTCAANNNCNNGTCGAGSMKNGCGCCTCCGCCGCAACTCTGTTTGTACTCTGGTGCTCGKCAAAGGTCGAGAGTTCCCTCCTTCAGGAGCYTTAGTTCGGGAGGTGAAAGAACATGTGTGGAGTTATTACSATCGCGTCACTAACTTTGTATGCCTTCTAGGGGTGCTGCCAGGTCATAACTGTGCCGTCATCATGGACGCGTTTTTCGAGCCAGTCGCGGATGCCACAGGCGCATCCCTCGACCAAATCAAGGTACAATCCGAGTAGAATTACTTGTGTCATTCTCGGGCTGATGTATTTGCTTTCAGTTGATTTTTTGCCTSTTGTTCTCRTATCCTCTGGGGAGCGTGTACATCCGTATTCCTCCGACACATCCAGAACTCAAGCACATCTTCAGCATCGCTATCACGTTCTTCTATCTGGTGCCAGTGCTGAACCTGTATGTTGGAGCGCTGCAACTCGTAATTAGCGTGGTTGGGACGTACTACCTCGTMCAACGGGTCCAAACCAACCGAATGCCATGGTTTGTCTTCCTGTAAGGCGCACAATTCCTMTACTGTTGTCATGTGCACAGGTCCTGATCAACATTTACCTACAGATTCACTATGGGACACCTTACGATCAAGTAAGTGGCCCACGCCTGTAGTTTATCGCTATTCACAAACGAGTCCCTCAGTCACATCCTACGGACACTGGATGAGGCGGGTTATGAGACTATCGAGATCTCGGGTCCRCAGATGGTAYTAACGATGAAACTGACRACATTCGCATGGAACGTCTTCGATGGCCGGAGGTCCGCCGACGTAAGTTGAGCTMCGGTAGGTCAGTCGACAGGGTACCTGACAGCCATCCTAGGAACTCGACAAGTGGCAGACTGCGCAATGCGTTGCTGACTATCCTTCCTTACTYGAATTCTTCGGTTATGCGTATGTTTACCTCTATCATACGAGATATCGGATGCGCTGATTGACCGTTGCTGCAGGTTTTACTTCCCTGGATTCCTTGTGGGCCCGTATTTGACCTTCAACGAATATCGTGCSCTTGTATCCGGTTCMCTGTACAAGGAAGCAGAGAAGGCGGAAGAGGAAGAGAGCATGGCATCAGATCCCATGCCTCAGAGGCTCGTGCCTCGTGGGCGCAAACGCGTCGCGTTCCGCAAGATGCTCGTCGGCTTGATGTTCCTTGGTTCCTACGTCGTCTTYTATCCYGAATTCAACTTCCACCTYACCATCGAGGACGAGTTCGAAGCAAAACGTTTGTTCTCTCGGTAGGTCCYAGACATCCCYTATWKTYRTSNTCWNNASTTSWRMTNAYTCNNAACTRTTNATACAGGATYATATTCCTTCAATTYTGCGGYTTYTTCGAGMGRGTCAAGTACTATGCCGTATGGACGCTKACAGAGGTATGCCAYSCGAMATYCACATYCATMCWCGTGCRGANGANCTCAATCRTTYCYAGGGCGCATCTATYCAGACTGGYYTGGGCTTCACAGGGTAYACRAAGACCGGCGGTACWCGCTGGGAGGGCGCYGGAAAYGTCGACATCTGGAACATCGAGTTCGCTCCGAATTTGAAGGTCCTCATCGACTCGTGGAACATGAAGACCAACGTTTGGYTGCGYGAGTGCGTGTACAAGCGCGTGACGCCCAAAGGGAAGAAACCYGGCTTCATGAGCAGCCTCGCGACGTTTGCCGCRAGTGCATTYTGGGTAGGYGCTGTTTTRCACGTCYGRKATTCTGGGTACTSACGCTCCTGTAGCACGGCATTGCRCCAGGATACTATCTCTCGTTCTTCTTCTTTGCGTTCACGCAAACAGCCGGCCGTCTTGCCCGAACCTACYTGCGTCCGCTCGTGCTTCCCGCAACCTACGTCCCTAGCCGAGATGCYCCACCGCCCCCRCAGACGACAATCAARCAGATCTACGAYTAYGTTGGCGTCATCATCACCGTCGCGCTCGTCAACTAYGGCACACTGCCCTTCATGCTGCTCACCGTCGACGACTCGTTCGTGGCGTGGAACAACGTCGCGTGGTATGGCCACTTCCTCGTCGCAGGCGCCTTGGTGTTCTTCTACTGCGGAGGGTCCGGCCTCATCCAAGAGATCCAAGCGACGCGGAGAAGGAACGCCAAGTTCAGGCAGCAACGGGAGGAGCTCAACCGCATGGTCCAGACAGGCGCGATTACTCCTACRTCAAACAAGATCGCTCCGACTCTTCCTCCGATYGACGAGGCCGCACAGGAGATTGAGAGGGAGCTGATGGGCAAAGGGAAGGATAAAGCAGAGTAGGGGTTCGTTGTTAGCGTCTGCTGCGTGTGGCTTGACGGCCAAACTCTTCCATCCTGACTGTGSACAAGTACGTTACTAGTGGTAGGCCTAGATGCTTTAGTTACGACCCCTGAATGCCACGTATATAATGACCTRTTCGTATCATGCCCGGACGRWGTCAATCCTTAGGGTGGCCTTGTCAGGTCKGWCTCRCKMGNNTNCGCACGGTCCCAAGCACGTACGGTAGCCTCGTGTATTGYGGGCTACTGTGGGCGCTTGTTCCAGCCGTTCTATTGAAGCAACTACCACCGGCAGGCCAGTTTAGGCTCACTCTCAAGGCTCACTTATCCTCCTACTCGTAGCTTGTTCGGTACTGTGCCGTCGAGGCACATTCACGACTGCATAGCCAACTCGTCTATATCTACCGCTATCAATTACACGCGTATCTGAGCGCACCATGTCAAAGGCATCTGTGGCCGACACGATCCCAACCACCGCCCGCGCGATTGCGCTCCTAGTCGCGTCGACGCCCACGGTCCAGGACGCGCAGCCCGGAGTTCTGCACCAGCTGCTGGAGTTCTCGAACAGATACACCGCGCAAGTCCTCTCGGATGCGCTCGTGTACGCCGAGCACGCGGGGCGCACGGGGAAGGTCGAGATGGAGGACGTCGTGCTCGCAGTCCAAGCTCGCGTAGGATGGGAGTTCGGTGGGCGCGTGCCCAAAGAAGTGCGTTTTATACTCCCCTTGAACTGGACTATGTCTTGCTGACGAGCCTGCGTGCAGTATGTGATGTCACTAGCCACCCAGACCAACTCCGTCCCGCTACCCCCCCGTGCCAGAAGTGTTCGGCGTACGGCTCCCGCCCGCCTCRGAGTGCCTCACCGCGGTCGACTTCGACCTCGTGCCCAACAAGCCTCCCCCAGGGGTCAAGCAGTACGACGAGGAGATCGAGGAGGTCGAGGAGTCTGAAGAGGACGACGACGAAGACATGGAGCCCGCCACCCTGCCCCCAGCAGCGCAGAGGAGCGCCGCGCACGCGCACGCGCCCCCGATACCCCCTGTTGCTCCGATYGTCCCTGTGCACACGCCGTCSGACGTCGATATGCTCACGCCTGGCGCGGTTCCGGCGGAAGAGGGCAGCGAGGCAGAGGAGGACGACGGTCTCTTCGCGGGAGGAGACGAGGAAGAGGAGGAGAGCGGGGACGACGCGATGGAAGACGTCACCGCNNNG
>JAPEVG010000074.1:46119-117805 GCA_029747595.1 Trametes cubensis
ACSAACGCGGCTGCCACGAACGGCGTGAAGCGRAAGCTCGTGGAAGAGGAAGACTACGACTAGAGCTGCTTTGTCTGCTGGCGAGTGGGCGTGGCACGCGAGATGCATATGGACGCTGTGTAGGCTTTATTGTAACATTATAATCGATGCTGGAGCGAGTCTAGGTACATAACAGCATGGGATCCCGTCCGAACGAATAAGCATAATGCAGAAGTATCCAGGCCACCGAGATAKGAGGATATCGTCGCAGAGGCACGGTGCTAGAGRCCRCCTGTGCTCATGCGATGTGCCATGTATGCAAACAGGGCGACGAGCAAAGCAACAATAAACAAGAGCCATGTACTCCATGCTGCAAAGGAATATTAGCACCCRGTACWTCAGCATCWGRCCTATATACATACAGCTTCCGCTTGYTGCGTCTGAAGGTATTGTCACGATTCGAACGGTGTTGTCGGCACTGCCAGAAATCAGCTTGTCGGACGTCGGGTTGAAGCGCAACGTTGTNCGGGGGGAAATCGTGCGCCTTCAATATGTTGAACTGTGGCTATTGGAGGGTTCCTGTGAGYCTTTGGTCACGACTACTAGYAAAASTGATACTGACMGCAAGAAAYTGCGCRTCTACTACACCAACGGTGAGGTCTGACGAACCAAAGGCCAGCCATTTGCCGTCAGGRCTGAGAAGAACRYTCGTGTAAGAATCTGAATGTGCCCAATGAGACGGTAACTGACCTGATRTCGAAGCAGGTAACCTGCCGGTCGCTAACTTGCCGYACTTTGGTCACCTTCCATGTATCGGTATCCCACTTGCATATGAACGCCCGCCGYGGGGATGACTTTGTCCGCGTACGGGGTGGAACGGTGTTCATCACGGTRTACAGCACCTTCTCGTCATGAGGATGGAACCTRTCRTTCATCCGTTGAGAAGCTATCCCGGGCACGGCATATAGACGGACGCTCTCACCTGGCCGCACGGAAACTRCTGCCCGCGTCCTTGCCGGGTAGGTCGGGTCGATCGATGGTCYTCAACAGCTCAAGAGCGACCGGTTGGCCCTCCTTCCGCTCTTCTGAGCTATCGCTGTCTTCATCTGAGGGAAGTGCATAGACTAGCATATTAACGGTTGTCGCCACAACCAACTGCATCATTATCAGTACGYGGCCAAACAGCTAGATGCGAGACGTACAGTCTTSGACGAGAACGTCGCGTCGAATATCTCGCCCTTATCTACGTGGATTGGACGAGCAGCCRGTACCAATGTGGGGTATTCCARGACGGACAACTGTAYGGYTGTRAGCRGATYTCCGTWATCATGAGRAGGACCGTARACCCACATCATGGGTCCCCGCTATGGCCAGATATYTGCCGTCCGGAGAGAAGGTAGTAACCCGCTGCGAGGGACATGAGCTTYACTTCGTCGCTGCAAAGCWAYGRGCACCTACTTGATAGTCATCATCCGAGTCATTCAGGACCAAGGTACTCCGCGTTGTTGATAGYGAGATCCTGNAACGCGCGTGAGATTGGTATGCCAATTAGGCAGCAYTCAGACACTCACTTGGAATCTTTCACYTCATACACGCGACAATTCTGGTTCTCACCGCTTTTCAAGGCCTCCTGCGAACTGTTGATGCCACAGACGATCTCRTCTCGCGAAGGATGTGCTGCTATGCTCATAGGCGCGTCTTCGCCTGMTGCCAGCTCTAATTCGCTGACGAGTTCGAGGGTCTTGTCATTTTCGGTGTGGTACAAACGCTAGCGAAACAATGCTATCGTATTGATTRAAGTACTGTATGCGAGCGAGATAGTTGCGTACTAGCTTGTTCTTGATTCCCGTCTTCGACTGGCCACCACCACCACCCAATACGAAGTCTGTTGATGACACGAACGCGCTCGAGTACACGGGAAACGAGGGGAGAGGATGTGATGTGTGCTTTGTCCGCATGATTCGATGACCGATGCACAGAGAGAGGTGATGCTACAATAGAGACAAACAACTGAGCTGCAGAACAGATGGGTGGCAGGATCGAGACGGCGGAGAGGATAGCACGGTGGGACGGCTGAGACGGACGGAAACACGTCTACGACTCCCGGGGACGCCGGGCCGGGGGGGAGGTCAATGAAGAGCTGTGGCTCTGGAACGCGTTTCTGCTTGTCCTCGACGCTCACTCGCCAAGCTGAGCCATGCTGCTCCCGTCCTGCTGCTAACTTATTCCCAGCTTCTGCTGTCCTGTCCATCTCTTCCAACCACTGCACATATAATCTGCTCGTGARCATACCCTCGAAGCACTAATCGCCATGCATATACCCYCCACCGGCTTATCTACACTGGCACTCGACATCCCGGACGGGATAGATCTCCCACAGATCACGCCGTTGACTGCAGSAGGAATTGGCGCTGCTATATTGGGGAATATACTCATCTCCCTCGCTCTCAACTGCCAGAAACTTGCCCACAGGCGGCTCGAGACAGAGCGTCAAACAAAAGCCCAGGAACTCCGTAGTAGGCCCAAACCTCACCGAGGCACCTCTGCTCCCACCGGCCGCGTTTCTGGAGAGCGGCCGCAACAACCTCTCAGCACAACGCAATCCACACCACTCGCTGCCGTCGCGGTACTTGAGACCGATCCTCTRTTAGAKGACCCCGAGGAATCTCTGGACCGTACGGAGCCGCAAACACCTACCCAAACAACCCCAAGGCCTACGAGGAGATGGCTRTTYTCTCATTACAAYCCTGCGAGAGACGCGGATAGGACCCATCTTGCAAGCACGCACGCTCTCATGCCAGTAGACGTTATTCCTATAGGACCAGATGATTCCTCYCAACAGTACGGTCAGAGTCCCAAGGAGGAATTGCACGACGGAAACGAAAGTGACTACCTCAAGTCTAAGCTATGGTATGTTTGCCATTCAAACCTTGTCAGGATRCCGTYGCTTACGTATAGATGGWCAGGTGGCTAGGCTTCCTCTTGATGAACGTAGGAGAGCTCGGGAACTTCATCTCATATGCGTTTGCTCCAGCGTCCGTGGTGGCGCCTCTGGGRACTGTGAGTTCATACCTAGCTATACAGTATTGCTCAACCATAGTGGTCAYATTCAGTTTGCCTTGATTGCGAATTGTATCTTCGCTCCGCTCATGATAGGTGAACGATTCAGGAAGGTAAGYAYSTCATCYTCGTCCTACTCGAGAKKAGCAGGACACTRTAGTTAATMATYTAYGAAGCGCGACTTCCTCGGAATAGTCATCGCTATYATAGGCGCCATCACTGTAGTTCTTTCTGCCAACCCTTCCGACACCAGGCTTGACCCTGAAGCCTTGAGAAAAGCCATAGKCCAACGRCCCTTCGAGATATATGCCATCGTGTACATWGTTGGCATTGTAATTCTCTCYGGCCTATCCGAAGGTGCTGCTGGTAGACGATGGGTGTAYATTGATGTAGGACTYTGCGCCCTCTTCGGTGAGCAWYGRACCTATTTTACAACSGTCGTGACTTGTCAGCTCAAGAGTGTTCCAGGAGGATTCACTGTATTGTCTACAAAAGCGGTGTCTACACTGCTCACTCTGGAATGGCTCCAGATCTTCAAGGAGTGGATCACCTACCCGGTCATTGCGGTATGCTGCCAGTCCGTAGCAAACTCCATCCTTGGCTGAACCTGCCCAGGTCTTGGTTCTTACTGGCGTGGGTCAAATCCGTTACTTGAACCGCGCTCTCATGCGATTTGACAGCAAGGTACCGCACCATATGGCACCCTCACGGAATCACGTTCTCATCTYCGYGCCYCTGATAGATCGTAGTCCCCACCCAATTCGTGATGTTCAACCTCTCGGCCATYGTCGGCTCCGCGATTCTRTATGGCGACTTCAAGCAAGTCCGYTTCCACCAGCTCGTCACCTTCCTCTACGGCTGCGGTGCTACRTTCGCCGGCGTGTTCATCATCGCGTGGGCGCCAGCGTCGCCYGACCCCGAGCAGCTCGAGTCCGAGGACGACGAGCACACCCTGCCCGGGAGCAGAAGCGACGCACCGAACGCAGACGACCTGCCCGCTGGCGCGCGCAACGTGAAGTTTGGCAGCGTGGCGCGGCGGAACAGGCCCGCGCTCGTCATCCCCGAGAATATCAGCGCCACCGCTACGCCGATCTTGCGCAGCCGGCAGAGCATCGTCAGCTTGTACGGCTTCTCGCCCGCCCAGGTGAGCGCGCGCCTAGATGCTCGCCCATATGCTCTTGACGTGCTTGGGTGCTCACCTTCGATTCTCTTCTMTGCCAGCGCGTCCTCTTGATGAGTTCCTCMCCCCGCGAGGAGTTCATTCGTCCCAACTTGCAGGATCCCGAGCGCGATCCGACAGCGTCTCCAGAGTCGATGGGACGTCGTAGGGCGGTCACTATCAATTGGGTGGACGGAGACTGGAGCAGGCAGGGGAGCGTTCGCTCGTCGAGGAGATACGGCGCGACGTCTACGACGGTGTCGAGAGAGCACAGTCGTCTGGGTGACCGTGTGCAGCCAAGCCGGAGTCGAAGTCGCAGCCCCAGCCGGAGCCCGTTCTGATTCTGAAGCATTCGTTTCTTGCAATTCGACGACGACGACGATCGGACTAGGAATCCTACAGTAATCTATCCTATGCACCTCACCTGACCGTGGTATACGTATCGCAGGACGCGCGTGTGTCGAGCAGGTAGTCTGTGTGTCTTTGCGGGGGAAAAGCGACCAACGACAGCTAATAGCCCGGGGTACTACGTAAGGTAACACACCGAACACCACTACGAAAAGAAAAGAAGTTACACATGATCCAAACTCGTAAAGAAGAAGGGTTAAGATGGGTGGAGAAGATGGCAGCAACGGAAGTGCGAAAGCATGAAGCACAACTCGCGCCGCGGGCCGGCCCAAATTGAACAGTCGACCCAACGCGCAATAAATACACCCGCTCGCGCAAAGACCCTCCCTACTGACGCCGAATGTGCCCAGCGAGCCCGCGGGGAGTGGGAAGGCGACACCATTGATAAAAGCTCCGGCAATGCATCGTACACGACGACGGAAGTCTACGCATATGTGTGGTGACGTGATGGTGAGGCCTGACGAGACCAAAGCCTACGCAGCGGCCTGAGGGCGGTCCTCCGCGTTATCGTTATCATTACTCTGCGCTGGCGCGGACGGGGAGGGTTCCACGACGACAAAGTCCTTGGGCGAGCGCGTGTTCGTGGCGGGTAGCGGGACCCAAAGCGCGTGTAGGTCAAGCCATCCGGCCGTAGAGGGGTCGGACGTCTCCGGGTCCACGTCATTGGTATCCATTCTCGCGCCAGGCAGGTCCACGTCCACAGGGCGAGATAGGGTAGCAACCCCGAGGGCAATGTCATGCTCGGGCGTCACGTCGAAATCCAAGTGCGGGTGGTTCGTGGCGATCCGGTGCATGACAAGGTGCGAGGCCATGATAAAGAGCAGCACGAAGAGAAGTATGACGGTGCGGACAGAACCCCTGAAGGAGAAAGAACTTCTCCCTTCGTCGTAAGAGCTTTTGAAGGGCGTCGCAGGGAGTTGTATCTGGGACGGCAGATACGAGTGAAGCGATGGAAGCGAGGGCATCATAGATGCCAGCCGCTGCGAGAACGTAGGTGACGGAGGCGGGGCCAGGAAAGCGATAAAGAATTCGCTTTCAAAGACCGGGGACGAAGGCGTCACGATGATGGCAGGCAGTTCCGCTTTCTCATCTACAAGGGGCGCCGACAGGTCTGTTGGGATGCGCAGTTCCAGCAGAGTGGCAACACAGATGAGCTCAAAACTCCACGCTGCAAGCCTGTCATTCACGTACCCAAAGGCGCAGGGATGAGCGTATAATCAAGCCTCTGCGGCAAGCGGTTAAGGCGAGGAGCTATGCCAGCAAATTCATCGTGCACAGCGAGGTAACGAGGATGAGCTCTCGACTTCTTGCGGCGCTGCATCGAAGAAGGGAGTGGGGCACTCACGAGCACGACGCATACTCGATAATAGAGTATAAATAATACAGGAACCAGAAGTCGAAGATAGAGAACTCTAGGCGGGGCGGTTTTGCGGAGGTGCAGAAAGGAGCTCTAAGGCCACTGATCAGGGATAGCCTGGAGCGATTGAGGGGTCCGAAAGGAGCGTGGGTAGAAAGGAGAGTGGGTTGCACAAGGCAAAGCAAGTCAAGACGGGCCCGACGGCGTCGTAGACAACGAAGGCGACGACGGGGAGGGTAGGGACGACGAGGGCGAGGATGGGGGAGACAAGAATGAGGAAGACAAGGCACAGCACACCGACCGCCTCTATGCCAGACAGGCGCCCGTCGCTACACGCCTTATGTAAGCAGCTCGTATACCTTGATCAGGGCCTTCCGATCAGGAAATTTCAGCGAGCGCCGCCGCCGAGCAAGTCCACATTCCAGGCACTCCAGGTCCAGGCTCACTCCTCATCGTCCTCAGCACCCTCCTCGTCATGTCTCTCGTCGACGCCCCGTCGTTCGCGGCATCTTCGACACCTATCAGGTCAACAAAGCTGCCTGCGGATGCTTACATCCTCTCAATTGCGTCTCTGCCGTCCTACTATGCAGCCTCTGCGTCCTCCCCGTCCAATGCCATCCATTTGTTTGACAAGGCCCGTCTGCAAAACGTACAAACRCTTCCAGGGCACGAGTCGTCAATCACCACGCTCAGAACAGTGCCAAATGTCGCCAACGCTGYTRCCCATGCTCTGCTCTCGTCAGGGAAAGACGGAGCAGTGAAGGTCTGGGACGAGCGCTCCGGATCGGCTGCACTGCGCAGTGAGCACCAGTCTTATAATCCTCTGCAATGCGAGGCTAAAACTCAATACGAGAATGCGATTTGTACTGTGAACAGTGACTGCGTCCTCTGCTGGTACCGCTAGCGGATTACTATCCTGCGATGTCTCCGCCGATGGGCTGACAATCGCGGCCGGTACCGAACTCCAAGGGGAGGATGCCTCCATCTTATACTGGTGGGATAGATTGATCGTAAACATTCCATCGAATGGAATACTCACGTACCATATCAGGGACCCGCGCAATCCTGCAGCCCCGTTGCGAGTCCACTCGTCGACCCATTCAGACGATATAACAGCGCTGCACTTCTTCCGCCCTGCAACATCTTCGACATCAAACGCCGGAAACCTGTTGCTGTCAGCCTCATCCGACGGCTTGATTTGCACGTCCAACGCRGATGAGGCGGACGAGGACGAGGCTGGGCTGCATGTCGGAAAYTGGGGCTGCAGCATCGCGCAAGCGGGCTGGCTCCACGATCACGCAGGCCGCCCCGCTGCATGGGCGTCCAGCGACATGGAGACTTTTAGTGTATGGACGACGGAGGTCAGTTGCTATTCATGACGCCTGCGCGGTCGGTGGTTGACTCGAGTTGTATCAGTTGGATCGCATACAGGACGCCGACATCCGTCAGCCGTCRGTCCATAGACAGGATTTGACATGGGTCACCGACTACCTGATCGGATGCCATAACGCGTCGAGCCCTATTGGAGGARCTGACAATGATCTCTGCCTGTTTGCCGGTTCTAACGAGTGCGTCGTTCAGCYAGTGATCAYCACTGCTCCACCATTCTGACTACGATKTCAGGGGRGACATCGCACTCATCACGAAACCCACGTTCTCCAATCCTGATACCCCTTGGATGCTGCAGCGWACTTGGACTGGGGGACACGTYGGGATCGTGCGCGCGGCTCTTTGGGACGARAGGGTAGGGCTYCTTTCTCATTCACATSARTWCAAGCGRATTCACGGCATRTTRTTACAGAAYAATGTGTTGCTYACYGGCGGAGAAGACTCCAAGCTAAACATCTGGACTGCTCATCAGCCCGAGCCYGTCTCTTCGCCCRGCAAAATCAAGCGAGCCAACGATGTCGACCCTATGGACATAGACGAAGACGGAGACGTCGCCACTCGCAAAAAGAGGCGCGCGTAAAGCCCTCATTGGACCATCGGGGGAGATAGGAGGAATATCCAAAATGCACTGTACTACCTCATGAAGATACATATGGTAATTTACAATGGAAATGTCTTGCTAGATGTATTGGTGCTAGTTCCAGTCCTATATGCTTGTTCTACATCCTGAACACGCCGAAGCCATTGCCGTTGCCGTCCCAGGTTGTCGTCGCGCYGCGACCCTGTGCTTTACCTCCACGCTCCCGGGCCGCCAACGCCAACGCGAGGCCAACAGTATCTCTGGTGTCCGTTGGYCTGATAATACCGTCGTCCCAGAGACGCGCCGATGCGTACAATGCAGTCGACTGCTCCTCGATCTCGTCCTTAAGGGTGCTGTGTTTTGTGGGATCCCTGCAAAGGGTTSCTTGAGCATYCRCGAACCYTGCGAYAGTGACGAATACYCACTTTGATACAGTCGCCATGACTTGYGAAAGTTGGCCAGGACCCATTACTGAGACCTTGGCGTTCTATGATTGTCATGAGCACTACGTTCACGCCGAGCCATCACAGCCGAAGGACGTACCGGCCACATCCACAAGAATCTTGGAGAATATGCCCGACCGCACATGCCTAAGCAGCGATAAGCACAGAACCAATTCCCTGAGGCAAGGTACACTTACCGTAGTTGCCCGCTCCGTAGCTCCCGCCAACGATCACTGTCAACTTCGGTACGTCCGCACATGCGACGGCGCGGACCATCTTTGCACCGTCTTTCGCGATACCTCCCTTCTCCGCCTTGGACCCTACCATGTAGCCGGTGACGTTGACTAAGAACAGGAGGGGGATCTGTCGTTGCGAGCACAGCTCGATGAAGTGCGTCGCCTTGAGCGCGGACTGAGAGAAGAGAATGCCGTTATTCGCGACAATGCCGACTGGGTAGCCGTGGATGTGGGCGAAACCCTACGAAAGGGTCGTTATTAACACTTCTTCGCTTAACGTAGGAAGGAGCTTACGGTGACCATGGTGGTGCCATACTCTTTCTTGAACTCGCGGAATCGGCTACCGTCGACTACACGGGCAATAACGTCGCGCATATCAAATGCTTGACGCAAGTCGGTACCCACGATACCATGCAGCTCGGTAGCAGGGTACAGAGGGTCTTCTGGGGTGGCTGGAGGCTGTCCACGGATGTTATAACCTTGATTTCTCAATATAAACGGAGATACTCACAGGAACCTCCCGTCCGCCAGCCTTGCCGAGATCACTGACAATGCCTCTCGCGATAGCGATAGCATGCTCGTCATCTCGTGCGAGGTGGTCCGTTACACCGCTCTCTGACGAGTGCATCAAGCCACCTCCGAGGGTTTCCTCGTCAACCTCTTCTCCTGTGGCGGCCTTGACAAGAGGAGGACCCGCGAGGAAGATGCGGCCCTGTTCTCGTACGATGATGTTTTCGTCGGCCATCGCGGGTACGTATGCACCACCTTCATAGAGTGAGCACCGATGAGATGGCAACGTGGTGGGTTGCCGGCGTACCTGCCACAGAGATACCATGTACGATGGCTATTTGCGGGATTCCAAGGGCAGACATCTGTGCCATGTTGTAGAAGATGCGACCAAAGTGCTCCTTATCTGGGAAGACCTACTCTCGCCAGTCAGTATAGGTACACTCTGCATTGAGGAATTGCAACTACGTTAGCCTGGTGTGGTAGAGCCGCGCCGCCCGATTCCACTGTCAGGAAGACATCAGCTGCGTTCGAGCCTTGGAGCACGGGGGGGGGGGCACGCACCGACATAGACGCATGGTAAACCGTGTTCTCTGGCAATCTCCTGTGCACGGATATGCTTCTTGACCTATACAAGGATACAAGTCAGTCAAGGGAGCAGCAATCATTCAATTCCGTGACATACCGTTAATGGGTAGTATGATCCACCCTTCACGGTAGCATCGTTAACAACGACTACGCATTCGCGGCCAGATATGCGGCCAATGCCAGTGATGATGCCGGCCGCCGGAACATCTTCCCTGTACACCTCATGTGCGGCGAGGGGTGAGAGTTCAAGGAATGGTGTATGAGGATCCAGCAATAAGGCTAGCCTGCCGACAGTTTCAGTGTGAAATTCTGCAAGCTCTGACTATAGGTACTAATCACTGTACCTCTCGCGGGGCAGTTTCTTGCCCTTGCTCCTCATACGCTCTGCTGCCTTCGCGCCTCCACCTTGCCTGACCTTGGCCATCTTCGCCTCCAAGTCGGCCACCAAAGCATCCATGGCTTCAGCTTTCGCCTTGAACTCCGGAGACGTTGTAGAGATGAGCGAGGGGAGGACAGACGGGTGGTAAGACCTCCGCCCGCTCGCAGCGAGGCTCCTCTGCGCGACCCTAAGAGAGCGCGTCGCGAACCGCATGTTGTAACGACTGGTGGTAGCACGAGAGAGACGAGGAGAACGACGTGGACGGAGGTGAGCTANGGGGGAGGTTATATGCTCGGCCTTCCGGAACATGGACGTGGTGGCTTGACCGGATGGTCAGCTGAGCAGACGCGACCGTGCGCGCCTGTCCTTTCCCCGCATTTTNGCGCTGATGACGTCGCTGCAGCCTGAGCTTCCTTCGTGGCTGCACTCTTCGGAGGGCTGATAGAACACAGTCCACTTCAAAGGCCAGCTTCAGATGTTTCACACGAGAACATCAGACTGAATATATGGTGTAGTTATGTTCTAGTCTACTCAGGAAGTGCGGGGTAAAGACGATCGAGTAGACCTAATTTAGGGTTACGTAACGGGAAACCACGCCCTTGCAGCCTATCGGGCGCTTCGGCATACAACACCTCTGCTTGACATCCTGTAGCCATGAGCTCGCTCGCCGACGAACTGCTTGCCGACCTTGAAGATCTCTCTGGAGGCGAGGACAACTATGAAGACAACGAGGAACATGCCCAGGATGCAGAGCAGCCTGTAGCTAGCGGTTCTTCCACGGCGGGTGTCAAACGAAAGGCATCAGGATCGGACGACGAGATGTCCGATGCTGAGGGCGGCGAAGGTGGTGAGGAGGAAGAGAACGCGGTTGGAACCCTTGTTCTTGAAGGAGGTGTGAAGCCTGCAGAGGAATTGGATGCCGAGGAAGTGCAGCGTATGGAGCTGGGGAAGGTGGATGATGTGCGCAAAGTGGCGAAACTAGACGGCAGCAAGCGCATGAACGATATCCTGAAGGCGAGCACACCTCGACACGATATAATGTGTGTACTAACTCCCCTTGCAGGAGATAGAGAAATACCAGGCCAACCCCAGCACTCCAGAACAGATGGCCATGCCCACCCACTCAAATCCAGAGTACAACCTCATCGTGCAGGCCAATAACTTGTCGGTAGATGTGGATAATGAGATCATGGTTGTACACAAGGTGTGTCTTTCTTGACATAGCAAGCCAGCTTCCGACGCTCACACGACATGATCATAGTTCATTCGCGATCATTACGCACCCAAATTCCCCGAATTGGAACAACTCGTTACCGACCCTCAAATGTATATCCGTTCCGTCAGAGCCTTGGCCAATTCCGAGGATCCAACAAAGGTCAACTTGCAGGGCATTCTTCCTCCTGCTATAATCATGAGTGTGCTTGTCACGGCCACCACTACCGCTGGCCAGCAACTCCCAGATGCAGAGTGGAAGGCTGTCCAACGTGCTTGTGACCTCGCCGACCGACTGGAGGAAGCTCGGAAGAAGGTATGGTGTATCTATATCAATGCGTCTCGCAAATTCGTATTAATCTCGCATTGTGCATAGATCTTCATGTACGTCAGCTCACGAATGAATATCCTTGCACCCAACCTGTCAGCTATCGTCGGTACCACCACAGCTGCGAAACTGCTCGGTGTTGCGGGTGGCTTGTCCGGTATCGCCAAGATGCCGGCTTGCAACGTGCACGTACGTGTGTTTTTGCAAGATGACGAATGGCGAACAAACTTGACTAACTATCGTCTCGTAGCTACTTGGCGCGCAGAAGAAGATCGCCGCAGGGTTTTCTACGGTCACACAGAAGAAACATACCGGATTCATCTTCCAATCTGAAATTGTGCAACAAACGCCACCCGAATATCGCATGAAGGTGCAGCGGACGGTGGGCGCGAAATGCGCCTTGGCTGCACGTATGGATCTGGAGCGACAACGAAGAGATGGTATGTTATCCTGGTCGGTCGACATGCTTGATCCTCTAACCCACGTATCTCTGGTAGGCTCATATGGTCAACAACTTCGCGAGAAAATTGAGAAGCACATCGACCGACTCGCAGCTCCCCCTCCCTCCAAAATCGTCAAGGCACTGCCCATACCAAATGATGGTCCAAAGAAGCGGCGTGGAGGTAAACGGTAGGCATCCCTCTGGCTTGATCCATTCCACGGACGTCTTCTGAGCTTCAACGTCACAGCGCGCGGAAGGCCAAGGAGGCGTATGCACAAACCGAGCTTCGCAAGCTACAAAACCGCATGGCATTCGGCGAGCCAGAGGAGGAAGTGGGTGCATTCGACCAGACCAAGGGTCTCGGTATGATAGGCACCGGCAAGGTCCGCGCCAACGTCGGCGAGGCAAAGAGTCGCGGTGCGTGTCTTCTCGGCAGTTTCGACGATCATCGTCATCTAGGCGCCCTTACTGATGCCGGTCGCGTTCGCAGCCAAATTGTCCAAAGCGAACAAGCTTCGTATTGCTGCGCTGACGAAAGCCGCGCAAAGCGGCACGGCAACATCAGGAACGGCGACATCTTTGACCGTGACGCCGGTTCAAGGTGCGTTGAAGGTATTCTTGTCTGCGCGAATTGGCAAAAGGCTGACATGGGCTGACCTGTAGGTTTCGAGCTCACGAACCGTTCGGCGGCTGCGCAGCGTGTCAAGGAGGCCAACGAGCGGTGGTTCTCCAACGGTACATTCTCTTTCGTCGGCCAGAAAGGTACCAACACCAAGAAGTAGAGTTCATTGTTACTCGTTTGCTTTGGGTTTCTGTGTTCCCTCATGTACTTGTTGACGACATGTACGATGCAATGCGATTACGATAATATGCGAGTAAGAAGCAATACTAATACAAGGTGTCGTGAATGGTGAAAGGCAGATATAACTACAGTGCTTTACGACGAGGGCGGATGTGCTGTCGCCACTGTCTCACCCGTCGCTGCGCTTTGGGAGACGTCGATGTAGCCGGCCNTTTTTGGGATCGCCAGCCTTGGAACGCTTGCTGCGATAGTCCCGGATCGCGGAGCGGATGGCATCCTCAGCAAGCACTGATGTATGGTCAACATCTGTGCAGTCTGTTTGAAGCAAGACGAGTAGGCTTACTTGAGCAGTGGAGCTTGACAGGTGGCAGACACAACTCCTTCGCAATTTCCGTGTTTTTGATTTTCTCCGCCTCCTCCAGAGACAGCCCCTTTACCCGCTCCGTCATATATGAGCTCGAAGCGATGGCACTCCCGCAGCCAAACGTCTTGAACTTGACGTCGGAGATGATGCCATTTTCGTCAACCTTGATTTGCAGCTTCATGACATCTCCACACCTGGCGACGGGAATAGGGGTCAGCACAACGACGACGCCCAGCACAAAGACAACGAGGAGGATACGTACGCAGGAGCACCGACCAGGCCTGTACCGACGTTTGGGTCGTTCTTTGGCAGCGAGCCCACCTGTATGACGAGCGCATAAATTATCTGATAACATACGAAAGTCCAGACTGGGCGAGACGTACGTTTCTGGGCTTCTCATAGTGGGCAATCACTTTCTCGTGGTATGCACGAGCCAGAACTGGCCTAGCAGTGGCGAGCCTGCTCGCGCGGGGAGAAGCATTCACAAGAGACTTTGCGATTGTCGAGCGCAACATGGCTGGTGGTGGTGGGAGTCTGAGAGAAACCTGACGTTGACTCCGGCGCGATGTCGTCGGCCGTGTATAAGCACTCCTCCAATCCACCCACGTGGGGCTGCGGCCTCCGACAGTCCGACTGAGTGCCACGGTCGGTCACGGTCAGTCATATGTCGTCACGCATATTGCAGTCACGGCGCCAGCACCTTCGCGATCACTGGCTGCTTACCTAAGCAGAATATCCGGATTTGGGACGCGGGGTGTGCGAGTCGTCACTCGTTGCCACTCTGGGCCACGACTTGCAAGCTGCTCCCAGCGCGTCGCACATGCGTTCTCATTCTCCTCTTCCGCTTTGACCTCTTATCACCTCCATTGTCCTAGACCACAGCTTTCTCGACGACCATGACGACCCCAACCCATTCCAGACCACCCTCCCCGCCTCCCATGCGCAGGCGGGATAGCGGATCCGGCGTATTCTCCATCCCATTCGAGCGATTCAAGCGCGACGACATATCAGACTGGGCGAGCGGGTTCACCCTACTCGGTACGTGGCCCTGTGATTAAAGTGTGAAAACGCGTGTCAACGCGCCGCCTTTCAGACACAATGGAGACATATTTCGACTCCCACATCGATCTTCTGCAGCGTAACCTCGCTAAGACGAGTGACCGCCTCAAGATGCGTGCAGAGGAGACCATCAACGATATCAAGAAGGATGTCCTCAAGGACGGGGTATTCAAGATTATGCCTGCCTCGAGCGTGCAATTAGAGCGCGAGCTGCAACGGTACAAGTTGAAGGTACGAACGTGCGCTCGCACCGGCTTTCCGCGGCCTCCGTGTTAACGCGTTTGGGCTGCTCAGGTATCCCAACGCTTGATATCTATTACGCAGACGTGGCACTCTGCAAAGGTCATCCGCACTCGCGAGAAAGTCACGTTCTTCTTGGCCGTAATGTCACTGCTTCTCACCGCCCTGTTGTTCGGAATGGCGCCCGAGTATGTGCACCCACTTGCTAAACATCATATGCGCTTGACTCAAGTTGTTACAGATGGATTCATGTCGCGTATACAATCCAGGCCGCTTACTATCTTCCGCTCCGCGTCTACATGTACAAGAAACGCGCATGGCATTACTTCCTGTTCGACCTCTGCTACTACTGCAACGTGCTTGACCTCGCCTTCATCTGGATCATGCCGGAAAGCCCTGCACTATTTGTCGCCTGTTATTGCTTGTCTTTAGGCTCGTTGGCCAGCGCTGTTATCACCTGGAGGAATAGCCTGGTCTTCCACGACTGGGATAAGGTCACGTCACTGTTCATCCACATATATCCGCCATTGGTATTCTCTGTCATCCGGTAAGGCATCAGTATAAGGAGTATAGTCAAGCGTACTGACAGTCACTAGGCACTACTATCCCGATGCACACTCACGTTTCCCTGCGCTACGGGAGGTTCCTCATATGCAACCAGTCACGGCTCTTCTACTGAGCACCATTATATGTGCGCAATTACTCACACTATCACTATACAAGCGTTACTGATAAAGTGTACTTGTAGACCTCATCTGGCAGCTTCTATACTGGAAGGTGAGATTATCTACCATTTGTCTATTCACATTCTCTGAACTTGTCTTTAGTTTGTCTTGATAGATCGTCGTGCGAAGGTTCAGTCGGGGCAGAGAATGACCTCTTTCACGTTCTTGCTCAACGACAAGCGAGGGGCCATCGGACGTGCGCTGGCCAGTGTTCCTCCTCGGTATCGGGAGGAGTCATTCATGCTGGGACAACTTGGTGAGCAGTGGGATACCTATCGGCATTCTTCGCAGTATCACTCACTTCACTCAGTATACTCCGTCATCACCGAGCTACCTGCGGTCTTCCTGCTCTACGACAGCGCTTTTTGGAGTTCCGCATATATCCTGCTCTTGTTCGCTGTCAGCGTTTGGAACGGCGGTGGCTTCTACATCGAGGTGTTCGGTCGCAAGTCAGTATCAGTCTCTTGTATACTTGTCACATCAGCTAATTGGTCAATCAGGTTCGAGCGAGAACTAGAAGCGTTGCGGAAAGAACTTGCCGAGGTCAACGCTCGTTCAGAGCGTTCGAGTCCTACACTTGGCCCACAGAGCGATGATGATCTGACAACGGTCGCAACTTCGCCCAACCTCTCTCAGAAGACGCTCTCTCCATCTGTAACGGAGGTTGAGCTACCGCAGGAGACGATTCCCCCACAACAGGCAGAGAACGGCAACGCCCATTGACCTCCGGCAGGTGTTCACGCCGAACACAACGGCTGCCTCATGCAATGTATCACGAAGACTTACGACTGTATTCACGCCTCGGATGACCCAATTCTGCTCTACTTCTACATATGTACCTACTTCGGTTTCGTTGATGCCAACGTCCGTTACGACCTTTAATTCTGATCTATTCTTATTGTTACGATTCGCATAGTTTATTGTTGTGTTGCGACATGCTTTAGTACCTTGTTAGAGCGCAATACCTCGCTACAGCTCAGAGGTAATCGGCACCCTGGTTACTCGTCGATTATCAGTATATGTCTTCCAAGTGCTGCCCCCTCATAGTCTGGCATCTCGTAGAGTTCGAATCGACATCGTGTGTAGAAAACGCAAAGACAATGACAAGTATAGCTACGAGACCGTTGCTACAGGTGAGCTCGTCAAGTTTGANCCCCCGAATGTTGTTAANCCCCCCTGCGTTGCGTCGGTCGCGACGCGTCTGCCAGAATGGCTCTGGCCGGAATCGGGTCCAACGCGTCCCATCCTTGTCGGCAAGAGCTATCCCTAGCTCATGCAGGTCGAACGCCAGAGACGTCGCAAATGAGAATCGATATGCGTGTCTGCCCGTCGGATAGGTCGTCAGCTTATGCAGGAAAGTTCCTAGCGGTACCGTGCGTACTCGTGCATTGGCCACTCAAACCGTGACAAGGTCCGAACTTCCTCCAAAGCAGGTATCTTATGCCGATGCACGGCGAGGAATTCGATGAAGGAGTTCCAGCGCTTGACTCCTTTTGGAGGAGCATATTCTCTGAGACCCGATCAGCTTGTCAACGGCCCGGGGTAAAAGAGGTCAGAACGGTAGATACGGACCCAATCCAGAGCGCAGGGTTGGAGAAAGTGAGTCGTTTGAGCGCCACGTGCGGTGCAGCGGAGACAACAAACATGGGCATGCTTTGAGGCTAGATTGGGATGTGGATTAGCGTCGAGCGTGTGCATCTGTTGCGCTCACCAGCTCTGGACAGTCGACCCTAAGTTCAGTGATATTCGGGCAATTATCGAGGATGGCCGGATATTTAGGGAGCGTAGCGTCTGCGGAGGCTAGCGATATGGTTTCCAACTTGGCGCCGTGCTTCTCCAGGAATTCCACCAAGTCACTGGGCTCGTTTTCCACAACTGTGAAGCCTAGTTCCCGCAGTTTGGGCAATCTTTCTCGAGGTCGTTAGAGCAATATTCCCGCCATACATGGCGCAGAAGAACGTACTCCATACAAGCAAACACGCTGAATATGTTTGAACCGGGATTGTAGAGTTTGAGGCTTTCGAGACGTGGGAGAGCGTCGAGGTACACTTCGCTGAACTCATCGCCTACCCCACCGGAGAGCGTCAGACGCCGTAGATGCGGAAAGATACTGAAATCCCGGGGTTTCACTCTACTAGTGACGGGTGAGAGTGCCTGCGTTGCCCATTGCAACGGTGATGCTTTGCCAGGGGGTACGTGCTTGTCCAACTCTAGCAGGACTCGTATGCGAGCGTTGAGGCGTACCAAATTGATGAGAGGAGCACGTATGCACAAGTCGGGACGAAGGAAGACTTCGTCTCGAACGTAGAGAACGCGGACGAATGACGCTAGCTGTTCCGAAGATTCTACTCTGGCGGCAAGTCCTGCGGCAACCTGGTCGCTTGTGATGTGCGGAATGGCGTAGAGGTATCCAAGACCTAGCCTCTGTCAACGCAGGAAATACAGCATTAATCGGGAGGGTATGGTCAACTACAACTTCAGACGTACGTACGTGAAATCGTTTATTGACTAGCAGGATACTCATTCGAGTGCTGTTGATGTTGAATTTCTTCGAGAGGTCCACGAGCGCGTCATCCACATCGAGGTAGTTGTAGCCGTGTACATGTGTGGCAAATCCCAAGATGTGGATCCAAATTTTGTCGGGTAGGTCGGGTAGGTCCAAGGAACGCGCAGCAGGAGACGTCACATCTTGTCGCGGAAATTCCTGCCATGGGGTCATACTAAGCCGGGTGATTAGTCACTGTGTTGTATAGGAAAGACAGAACTAGATGCGAACTTGATCCCTTCCCCGAGGAATATCTTATCACGAGGGTAAGTATAGCTTACTGCCGTAGTTCCTCGCCACTTCAGCCAATTGGTGCCGTCCCGTATTTGTATCATTTTGACGGCAGGATTATCCAATAGGGCCTCAAGAGCTACCAATTCGATGCTCATGGTCGCAGTGTAGTTTGTCATGCTCACATACTCGAGAGCAGGGAGATGACACAGAGGGGGGGATCAACGGGGTCCAGTAGAGAAACTCGGGACTGGTGTCGATCCGTTTCTGCACATCAACGAATTACATTGTTAGCCACCATGAGCAGAAGCTACCGTATAGGGAACATACGTACGAGCTTCGTCCAGCATGGCAGGGCTTCACCGATAGCCTTATATAGAGACTGTGTGTTCGAAGCGGTTGCGTGCGAACCTGGGGACGAATACATGAATAGCCTCAAGGGGTTGACTTGTTGGAGTGCACGCTTCAAGCCCGCAAAAGAGTCATCGAGCGAAACGTCGAATGAAACGAAAAAGGCTACAAGCCCCGGCGACTTTTCCAAAATCGTCTTCGTATAAGTGCTGTGGCCGCCTTCGATGCGCAACCGCCGAAGGTAGTGGCCTCTCCGTACGCCCCTTTCATTCATAATTTTCGCGGACTGTGCAAAGGCGCGACCTTGGTGCACGGTGCGTAGGATGGCGGCTTCGTACAAGGACGGCAACCCAAGGTTGTGCCATCGCATCGAGACCAAGAGGATGTTAGGCACGTTCGAACGAGGGCTGCCGGCGAACGTCGAGGGAGTACGCCAGGCTTCAAAAGTCTCTGCTGGAAGTGTTAGCGCGTAGTGCAAGATGTACTCGAGCACATCGTCCGGTACAGATTCTGTCATGATAGTCTTGGAGGAAGAAGAGAGTCGCGGTAGTATAATTGAGAGATGAAGGTATATGATACTTCTCACGAAGAAACCATCAAGCATTACAAATCCCATAGCCATACAAGGCGAAGTCTCGGACCCAGGTCCGTCACTGTCCATGATCGCTTCAGATATGGAGACCCCCTCCCCTTCCTTCGTAGCTACGAGCCACATACGAGCAATGATGAGCCGACATTCCTACATGGCTGTACAACGCACGTGATAGCATGGCACAAGGAAGTAGCAGTCAAGCATGGGGCGGCGTCATTCCTATACCCACATTCATGGCAGGCAGTGGCACTGTTTGAAGCTGACTTTGGGATGCAACCACTCGCGCCTGATACGATTGGTATTCTTCTTGCTCAATAGGGTCGAACCTCATCCAACGCGTCCCTCTTGCGTCGGAGAGGAATATTCCGATCTTGTGAAGACCATGTGCGATGTGCGCGGCACATGACATTGCACGTTGATACTCGTCTCTAATCACAAAACGAACGCTTAGTAGAGCTTGCATGAACGGACCGGTAAACGCCAACGCACTGATGCAATGGCCATTCGAAGGCAGCAAGGGTGCGTATCTCTTCCAAGGCTGGCAGCTTGCGTCGCATCTGAGTAAGGGAAAGGATGAAGTTGTTCCATTGCTCTATCCCTGGCGGCAAGTCGCTCCTGCTTCTGGTCATTTGACATTAGCCCTTCGGACTAGGTAACATCACAATGAACTCCTCACTCGACTGCGACCGCCGGGAAGACCAAGTGGCGGAGACAAAGGTGGGGCTTGGATCGGTTCATGAAGGGAACCGCTGAGGGCTGTCGAAGGCGACTTGATGAGTATGGGTTGTGTATGATTGTACAGAAGATGGACCAACCGGCGTCGGGGTGATGAGATGAATTGTCGTAACACTAGGACAAAGATCGAAGACTGGTACGTCGTCGTCATGCGTTCCGGTTCCTAGATCGATTACAAGCTTATCCAATTTATGGCCGTGGCGCATTAGGAAGACGACCATCAAAGTCGCGCTGCTCATCTCGAACTCGAAGTCCTGAAGAGAGGAGAGCCTGGATCGTGTGAGGGAGTATGAGCGTCAATTTCGGACAGACTTACTGCAACGAGCTGAATACAGCTACTACTCCAGGTTCTGAGTCGTATAGCGCCAAACTCTCAAGGTTGGTGAGGATCTCCAACCTAGAGTCATCGGCATTGATGCCACTTCCGCCGTAGAGTGCCAGCCTGCGCAGATGCACAAAAGGTCTGAATGTAGACTGTGTGAGAGAGTCCTTGCGGGAGAGCGTCTGCTCCAAGGATGTGAGCAGTAGGACTTCGCGGCCGGCGACGTGGTCGAGCAGGGTAGGAAAAACTTTGATAGCCCGAGTGGCTCGCCTCAACCCAACGAGGGGTGTGCGAAGGTACTTTGGCTCAGAGAGAGGACCATCTACGCTGACGTCGAGATCTTGTACTAACGCGGCAAGGCGAAACGATGCCGAGACTCGTTCAAGGAAGCCATCTACCGCCCTTTCGGAGACGAGAAGGGGACGAGTATACAAGAACTCGATTCCGAGGTCCTAGTCGATTTGCTGTGAGCACGGAAAGCCTCTACACCTGCAATTGACGTACATAGAAGCGTCTGTTGACCAGAACAATTCCGCGACGCGTCGCATTGACGTGCTCGTGAATGACATCGTGGGGCCTTGCAGTTGCGTGTTTGAAGATGCGTCTCCATAATTTGTCGGGGAATTCTGGGAGTCGATGTGAAGGAGGAAGGAGGACTGTGTGAGGGAAATCGGCCCAAGACACCATGCTAGCAGATCTCAATGTGAGACGGGATTCATAAGTGGCACGCAACGTACTCGTTCCCCTCGCCTAGATATATCTTTTCCTTGTCATAGTCGGGCCTTGGCCCCCTCCAAGCAAGCCAATGAATGCCATCTCGGATCTGAATGGTCTTGATTGAAGGGTTCGCAATAAGTGTTTCTATGACGTCGTACGCCATCGGATGCATGGCCGAATGATTTGACATGCTCACAATGCTCAAAGACTTCAATTCTCTGAGCGGCGGTATGAGAGCGACAAGCCAGATGAAGTCAGGACTAGTGTCTATCCGAGCCTAAGTGGGAGAAGCCATATCAGTGACGGCTTGTTGATGATAAGTTGCGACCTACAAGCCTAGTCCAGTACGGCAAAGCACCAGCGACGGCATTGGCGAGAAGGCCAGCCAATGACTTATATCCGATGTCGGCGCTGAGGCCTCTCATGGAGTCCATGTACAACCGACGGGGGTTGATCGTACGCAAAGCCCGCATGAGGCGTTTGGTTTGGTCGTCGATGGAGATGTCGAACCCAAGGAACAATGATACAATCTTTGGCGTGTGGCGCAGGAATAGGCTGGCTGTGTCGGCATAACCGCTGTCTATTCTGAGACGGCGCATATACCAGCCCAGCTTCCGCCCGTTCTTGTATTCCCTAGTCACGGCGATTGCCAAAGCGTTCATCTGCTCGCGAGTGCGAATGATGGCTGATTCATAGAGCCACGGTTCTCCAATGTCGTGCCATCGTTTGCATACTAGCAGAAGGTTGGCTACGGTCGATCTAGGTGTACCGGCAAATGTTTGAGGTTCTCGCCATGCTTCGAAGGTCCTCTCAGGTATCATCATCGCATTTTCCAGGATGACATCCAAGACCTCGTTGGGGGCCCCTTCGGTCATTCTGCGATTAGGTATGAGTGAGTCTGTGGTCCTGAGCGTCTACATAAGTTGTGGCAGAGATGTCCGACACACCTGTCCTTTTAATTGCAAAGGTAACTTGTGCGATACAAGACGTCAAAAGCCGCCCACACAGCTGAATCCGGCGTCGTACGGCTTCGAGATCGTTGTGATTCACGGCGTTTGCCGCGTCTCTACCGGCACCTCACGGCAGCGATGCTTATCACGCGACCTAGTGAAGAACGAGGACAACCACCGCTCGTGAGTTGGATGTGAGGCGTGCCGGGTACTGCGCTGGCATGCAAACATTCACTGTGGTCGGAGAAAAACATACATTAGTAGAGGCCCTGAAGAGCGACGGTAGCGTGAGGATGGTAGATCGTCCGCTACTCGTCCAGTCTCCTAAGCTCTATCGACAAGGGCCGTCTTCGCCGATGAGCGTCCCGCTAAGATCGAAACGTTCCCACTTCTCCCCACTTGTGACCCAGCCTTCGAAGGGTCCTCCAGGCCCCTTCAGCGCCTTCTTCGCGGTTTGGTAGCCGGACGCTGCACATTTTGCGAGATGGTAAGTCTCGCACCTTCGATACATCGGACGTCAGCGCTATCCCTAACATTGGGAGTCAGATCTTACTGTGCGACGGGTATTCCAGCCCTCTCCGCGATCTCAGCGTACAAGGCATAAAGGCTCAGTTTGGAGAGTACGGGTCTAGGGGTTTTATTGGGATTTCTCGTCCATGAACAGACCCGGTGCCACGAACCTGAACTTCGACATATGCTGCCGTTTGGGGGGTACGCCTCGACGAAAACCGTTGATCAAGACTTCGCTCTCGCGTGGCGAGTCAGATATGAAACAGAGAGCTGTTATTATCAGTATCAGCAGGCTGCGAAGCGCGTTGGAACACTCACAATCATTACAACCTGACACTACGTTCGGTCCCAGACAGAACCGTGAATGGGCGAAGGGGACTGACGTGAAGACTATCGAAGGCTCGTTCAACCGATAAGGTGGCTTGATACCTAATCGCTATGACGACTTAGTGACATATTGGAGAACATCAAGCATTTCGTTGCTTGCCAGCGATAGAGCGAAGCCTGGCGTACAGCGCCCTCGCACAATCCGCTTCAACAGTCTCCCGCTTGGAAGATTCTACCTCTCCAATGATGATCCTGGTGATGTAGACCGGTCGGAGAAGATGAGATGCCAATGCGCCCTGGATGCCCAGGACGTTCCAAGAGGCAATTTTGTCGCTGCAAGACATAGACAGAGTAGGCGGAGAGTCCGCGCGGCCAGGTTTAGTCCGCATAACGCCATACAACGAGTAGTTATCGCGTCCCCTCGACGTCGCATTGGGCGTGACTTCAGATGGTCTGGAAGAATCCTTCAGAGCAGCCATGTCAGGATCCTGGAACGATGCTAAGAAGCGCGTCGAGGCGTCTCCGCCNTTTTTTGCACGAAAAGATTAAGGTGTTAGTAGAATATTTAAGTCGTTGCAGCGATACCGGCTTACAGGGAACGGTCGATATGTACATATCTAGCACGACATCATCGTGTAGAGAGAATATCCCGTCGTCGTCGCGAGTAATCCAGGGAGATACATAGTCAGCGCTGGCAGAGCAGCATCGTCCAATCTCCTCCAAGAACCAACGGATAGCGCCGCGTCTGGCCAGGACTTCAGCATGACTGTCGTGTAGTGCGTCTCCGCTCAACGGTAGGCGTGCGGCAGGTAGACATTTGGAGCCAGTGCCGAGTGAGATGAGTTTCAATTTCTTGGGCGTCCGCAAGACGAAAGCAGCTAGGATGGTAAATTGGCCATCGGGCGGCTTGAATTTGAGGCGCGAATATGTTGCAAGGGCTAGCGTTGCGACATTATCCGGAGAGCTGTCCACCATTCATGTCAAGTCGAAGACTAGAGAGAGCGCGATGGTGCGCGTTGCGCCTTGAAGTAGGAGATATGGAGGTAAGTACACAGCAACTTCAAGCGCGTCGAACTTGGCGAAAAGCTCTTTCGGTGGGGCGTGTGTGACAGCATTGTGACATAAGGGAGATGCAACCGGGACCGCCGGCCTGGACACGCGGCGTGTGCCTCGGAGCTGGAGTGGAGACTGACATGAAGCCACAACCCACACAGTCTATCAAGTATTGTAGCTGAAGCTTGCCCACCTCAGTGACCACAATAACTCCATGACTTAGCACAGCTGCTCTCCGCTCGCAGCAACCCACATGATCGTCTCTGGAGAATGACGTGCCATGCAGCAATCGCATAAATGAACGAACTTCACCCATAGGACCAAGGCACCAACCACAAAGCCGATCGCTCGTCGCCTCTGTGAATCCCGAGCAACACCCACCCTTCTCTCAGAAGCCGTCGATAACGTACTAGTGATCAACCCAAGAAGACATTTTACGTATTGCCATGTCATTCTTCACCGCCCGTAATGAAGAACGCAAGGCTACCACCCGTCGCACGGGAGGTTTCCGTGCTCGCTTCGGTAGACGCGATCCAGACAGGGTCGCTGGCGGCTATAGTGAGTCCGATGGTCCCCACACGACCTCTGCATGGGCTGACGGTGTCCCAAACTCCTTTCATTTGCGCAGAGGCGGCGTTATCCAATCCCAATACCACGCGCGCCGGCAGGAAACGTGCCAAACGTGAGCTCAAAGCCATGGTCCGTTCCTTCACCAATGCCGCCGCTTGTACTTCTCTGATCCCAGTTGCATCATAGGGCCGAGGAGATGAAGCCCGCGTCCCACTCATGACCAGGATCAAACGAACCTTCGGGATCCGCAGTGGTGCTCGTCGTGAGAAGAAGCCGCGTCGTCCCCGCACCACCCTGAGAAAGCGGGCACACTAGGCTCATTCGATACCCCGTCCTATCACTGGACGGACGGAGCTCACCAGCTCTATGTTCACTGGTGTAGTGTGTCGTGCATGCCTCGCCTGGCCAATACCTGATTACGCCAGCACGGGCGCTGTTTGAACACTGTTTATCGTCGCGGTGGACATTCAAACCGCTAACTGACTCTGATTCGCATGTATTGTAGCTATTCATGATATTCGCCGTCGTACGTATTGTACATTCGTCATAATACTCTGTATCGATGTGGATGTGTAGGAATAAAGATGAAAAGAATGGATCCGAAGCTGCGCTGCCCGACCAGCAAGCGACGAAAGGTCTGGCACGTAAAAGCGATAGTGTTCAGAGAGGAAAGGAGGAGACAGTGGAGACGTGAAGAGGATGCTGCATAGCAGAAACGAAACCCCTCAGCTCGAGGAAAGGACCGGCTGCCACGTTCCCGGGGAGAGCTCCTCGAGATGATAGAGGACCACGCGATCCCAGGAGACGGGGATCACGTTCGTCTACATAATGAATGGTGTGAGCGGTGAAGGCTTTGGGCATGAGGTGGACTGGCGGTGCTGAGCAGAGGCCGCGTGCTTACCTGCAGGAAGTGGACGCATGCACGCGCAATGCGCCTCGCGATCGTCTGCAGCTCAACTCTTCCGTCGTACGTGTCCACGGGGATCTCGTAGGTCATCGAGTTGTAGCCCGTCCACTATGAAGACGGAAGTCAGCATGTGGCCAACGGTGCGTGAACACGGTCTTCCGCTACTGACCTTGACTTTGAGGATGATCCTACCGCGACCATCCGCGTTCAAGTCGTACACGCTGTAGTCGTAGTTATTGGTGAGGTGGGCATCAGACATGGCCTCGCCCAGAGTGATGCCGCTCCGGAACCCGCCCTTGCGCTTGAACTTGATCACCGACGAGCTCATCCGACGGTATCCATCAAGCATAGGGCGTCCCATGCGGGACAGAGAGCGCGACATGGACGAGCGGCGACGGCGCATCTGCGAAGCGCTGTAGTGACGGTCGGCATAGTACGGATCTCTGAGGTCGAGATCGTCGTAGGCTGAAGAAGGGCACTCAGCGTCTCGATGACGTCTTCAGAGCTATCTCGTACTCACCTCGGCCGTACTGGCTGACCGTGCGTTGTGCAGTGTAGACAGGGTAGGCACCTTGGGGATATGTCTGCAAAAACCGTAAGTTAACGGATGGTTAGGGCCGCTGCAATAAGAGGTGCACCTCTCCATAAGCACCCGCGTAAATGGGGTCCTGGTAGCCGTACTCAGTCGGATGAATCCCGTAGGCGGGCGCGCCGTGCGAGAGGGAGTGCGAGAGGGGGTAGCCGAACTGGCTGCCGTAGGTGTCGTACGTGGTGTACGCCATAGCGAGGAGTGTTACGGGGACGCTGAAGGGTCGAAGAAGGCAGGGGGGGGTATGCTGCGTGAAACCTGCGCGACCGCAGGCCTCTTATATGCTGTAGCTGAAGAGTGTGGCCTCACAGGGCCACATTGTGCATGTGCGAAGATCACAATGGATGAACGCGAATGCCGCGAGGTAGAGTTGACAACAATGCAATCGGAGTGGTGAACGAACCTCTTCCCAAATATGGCATTGAAAGATTAGCTGTGTTGCAGAGGAGGAGCGGCGCTCTAAGTCTAGCTGAGAGCGCTGCTCGCCCTGAGCCCTGACGACATTGCACGATCCGTGAGCTACGCATCGCGAGAAGGTAGAGCTTCTGCCCCTGACAAGGATGGTGGGTGCGTGACAGCAAACAGGAGGTGCTCCTAGGACCCGGGCAACCCCACTAAAGGTTTGTCCCCCTGGAGCTCGAATTTGGCCCTCAATATTGCTAACTTTTGGGCCTAGATATTGCTAAATGGGACGAACATGTAACGTTTGTCACACAAAATAACGATGGTCACAGGGAAAATGTCACGCTTTCTCGCACCAACTTTCTCAGTTTCTGAACGCAAGATCTCGGACCCTCGGTTTTCTACCGCGGCTAGCGGCCCTAGCAGTCGCAGAGTCTCTACTTCACACCTTTCTTTGGCTTCGCTGATGAGTCACCCTTTGCAGTAGTCTTGCGAGCCTTCGCTTCGAGCTTCGGGATCTCGGGTGGTGTGTGCATGGTAGTAGAGTGTTCGTAATGAGCAATGGCCACGAAATATATTTTAGTCTTCCACAAAGCTATTGTTCGAGCTCAAAGCGTACAGTGGCTTGCCCAGTATCTGAGACAGCGAGCAAGACCACGGAGGCGCCCGGGACCTTCCAAATATGGGTAGTAAATATTGCTAGCTGGGACGAAGGTGCCGGCGCTTAGAGCCCCGCTGAGCCGTCAATATTGCTAACTGGGATATACCCAGTTACCATATATGGTAAACAAATATTGCTACCTGGGGACAAACCTTTGGTGGGGTTGCCCGGGTCCTGTGCTCCTACTACGAAGGTCTGTTCCAGCGCAAGCGCTAGAAGCCAATACTCGGAGGGCGTTCCAGACCAGACATCCCGTGCTCGTGCATAGGCTTGAATAGCACATCGGAGAACCATGGATCCGGGGCGGCAGAATCTGTGTAACTGAGCCACGATGCACCATGCGCGCGTATAATGGCACCTAGCGTGGTGCCCCACGAATCTTGCATTATTGCGAGGCGGATCCGTGTCGTCGGTCAATGGTGATCCTGACAATGCTCGGGGTTGGGCCACAATCTGGCCGCTATAGTCCTCGGGCTCGTCGTAATTTATCTATTGTGCATTGTACTATTAGTGATTTCCAATTTTGCAAAAGACAATCGGCAGCCATGACGAAGCGTTCACGTACTGCATGGCGGCACAAGGCAACTTGCTGGCGGCAACGGTGACAGACGAGCAGTGTGAAGAGGTTCCTCGGCCTCCCTGAATGGCAACCCGGGATATGCCGACTGACAGTAATGGGAGAGGCTGTGCCACATTGGCGCTGTGGCGTCTGGTGCCAATTCCCATCGCCCACCATATCGCAGCATGCCGCCCATTGTGGTGAACCCCATGCAGCTAATGCTATTCACGACCATGTTTTTCTACGCTGTTATAGCCGGGTCTAGATCTCGCATACTCGCAGATGTAGGTACCTGGAGCCTCAGTTGGCCTGGGAGGGTCTGGTCTTCGGCATCACCAGGCGGTGGACACGGTCGGCTTCACCCCCACGAGGCTCGCACATCCAAACGTTTCTGCCTCAGCGGTTATGCTCGGAAGCACACTCGTGGCTAAGCCCGAGCTTCACAACCTATGTACGAATACCTTCGCTATTCAATTCCTATTGAACCTGTCGACTGTGGCTTCCGCCTGACCGTGAGGTCTCCGCCTCGCACTTAGGGCGTGGCCATACCGTAGCGGCAGTCACATACCCCTCAACCATATATCACTGCATTCAGAAACGGCCGCTTCAGTCGTAGATCCACTACCAAGCGCCCTTCCAGATCTGCAGGACGTCTGTCCACCTCCAGCTTGAACATGGCTCGTATTCTCAGCGCAGTTGGAGTATCGCTTCCGCCTTGAGCTATTCACGACGTCGAATCGCACCACCAGTCGACTGACAGAACTCGCACATCCCTGACTGCGATCTATCCATGCGGTGAGCACGCCTCCTCATGTTGGCGCCGAATTCCCGTGCAGCCTGTCATTGCGACGCTGCGACATCGTCTATGGCATATCCGGCCACAGCAACGACTCCGAGTCGGAGATGACCAGGTTACATACAACCCTACGCGTTTCATGGATACATGTCGCCGCCTGTCCGTACGCGTTTCGCAAAATCTACCCAATGGATGTTGTCGATTACGAGATTGCTACGATACGGTACAGGAGAGGCTCTCTACACTAATGAGTAGTATGTACAACACGCCTTCCGCAGGCGACCAACTTGGCCTCCAGGCGCTTTTACCATAGCAACTACGGCGGCTCGTTCACCAGCAATGTAATAGTGTACAGATTGTGCAAGAAGAGGGCTAAGAATGGGGCTTCAGGCCATCATTTGAGAGGACGAGCGGGAAAAGCGCCTCCGGAAAGCACGCAGCTTTGCGAAAGCGTTAGCAATGAACGCGTCGAGCCGCCGTGTGATGCAAGAAGACTACCGAGACGTCGGGCTCAGTCGAGGATAACGGTTGTGGGAAAGAAGAATACTCACCTGCGCCCACAACCCAGTCCGGAAGACCTTGCTGTACCCCATGCTCGAGATGCCAACATCGTCGACGGCTGCTGGGAAGCTGAAAGCGGAGTCTCCAGTGTACGTTGGGGAGTCCTCCTGTATTGTGTAACATCAGATCTGCGTACGGCAGGGCAAACAAGCTTTTCGCACCGTTGGGGATTCAGGTTCGGTCGTCTCGGAAGCCGTGTCGTCGAACACGGAGATTGAGGAACGCTACGTGGATATTAGCGGCCGAGAAGACACGCGTGACGCGACGAAAGAATGCGCATACCTGCCGTAGTTCGTTACGGGACGGCCAGTACAGGAACACGTCGTAGTCCGCATCCTCCTCGTCGCAGTAGTACGCGTCTGACGGGACCCGGCGCAGCTCAGGGAGGAATTCGTACATCTTAGCAGAGAGCAGAGGGACGGCAGGCGATGAGTGAGGGGGAGAGGCACAGATGAGGGGCGGGTATCATAGTCGTCCTTTATGAAGGACGCGGTTTTCGTAAGAGGCCGCGTGTGGGAGCAAAGTCGCCGCCAATCCGAGCAAGAAGTGCAGGGTCGAAGCGGTAGCCGCGNCCCGGGTACCACCTTAACGGCGACCATCCGACCCCATTTGGAGGACGCCCGCCCGCCGTGGCGAGCCCAGGTGCGTAACTCATCGAGCCACGCGACTAGGCATCACCCCGGGACCTTGCTGCAGACACGCTAGACCGATTTGGACATGCATCGTGCTTCGGCGAGGATGACTAGGCGACCGCGGAAGCGCAGCTAAGGCCAGGGTTGAGTCCGTAGGATGGGCGACACGACTCTTGATGGACGCGAGTGCAGCTGCTGGACATTGCACAAATGTCCTCGACATTATTCCGAGCTCTTTCCTTGCACAGCACGCTCGATCGGATGCCCTGGGATGTATCAACCGATCGACGATCAGCAGGCGATGCACGCGCGACGACTGCTCGTCCAACCCCAAGGTGGAGGAGGGCTGAGGTAACAGACCGGAGTGCAGCTCTAGCTTGCATGCAAGTCGCCCGGCCTGTTCTCGACCATTACTTCACAGGTACGCCCAATTCCCCCTCCCCCTTCCATCATCTGGCCTTGATAGCGTACAGCGGCCTCTTCTTGCTCGCGGTGCGAATGAGGCCTGGGTGTACCGCGTCCAGCACAGACCCAAGCGCTTACACGCTCCGTGATCCACGGTCACCATCACGTGAGACGCGTCACGCGCTAGGCGCTTGCAGCCGTACGACTCACGCAGAGACGGGCGGTTGTTCCTTGACATAGAACGACCACCCGTCCCTGCTTGGGTTCAAAGGAAACTTGTGTTCCGCGATGCCTTCCAACTTCGTGTGATAGTCCGAGCAAGAACAAGAACACGTACCTCAATGCCCAAGATCTGCTTCAAGAGACTGCCTCAAGCCGTGTGAAACGAAGAAAATGAAGAGCAGCAGCGCGAAGCAACTGAAGAATCAGCAAGCACAAGGCCTTGGCCATCACTTGCAACGATAGTCCAGTAAAGATGGCAGAAGAGTTGTGATTGCAAGGCGAAAAGCGCAGAGCCGCGATGTGCATAGAAAGGTCCACCAAGGATGTCGAAGAGCCCCAAGCCAGCATTGCCATTGAAGAGAAGAGCGTGATCAGCACACAAAATACGCACCGAAGACCCAAGTCCAGGAAGAGACTATGCACAACAGATTGTTTGCAGAAAATCGCAATTTTTGACCCGCTAGTATGGCGGCGGCAGCCCCGGATTCGGGCCCGACGGGGACCCCGGTCGTCGTGGTGAGCTCGTTCTGGAATACGCCAGCCGACGTGCTGTCATCCTGCTACCGATGAGCAGCAGGATGAGAGTATCGTTGAGGGGGAGGTGTTGCAAAGAGATGTGCAGGCAGCGACAAGGGGGAGAGGCTGGCAGGCCCACAGACGGCGTGGTCTCGTCGCGGAGTTGAATGGCCCCTTGGAGCCCGTATCCCGTGCCGCCCCCCGCCGATCGATATCTCGCCAGCAGCTCGTTGGTGCTAAGAGACGTCGGCGGGAAGAGAGGTGGTCCATGGCGAGGATACAGGCTGCAGGGGGACGTCGTATAAACGCAGTGTGCTGGAGAGGTCTTCGCAGGTAGCACTGCTGGAATGTCTGTGCGTGGGTGCCGCTGCCCGCAGGCGGTTGCCCGTCCAGTGGTCAGCCGAGAGACTCGATCACTCAACTTTCCGGTCCGATGGGTCGGCAAATGCGCATTTCATGTCCATCCAGCTCAAGATTCCACAAAATGGCTCATCCACACTTGACCAGCAGGACGCAACGTCTACCACATCTCTCTCTACACCATACACATTTTCTGGGCAAGACCTCGAGGTCTGTGCTCACACAGTCCTCGGCCAAATTGCGACATCTGCGAGCATCGAATCCGTGGCCCCCGAGGATCGAATCTCCCGCGCGGACACCGGGACAGCGCTGACGCTCTTTCCAACCACGACCTCCTCGTCCGGACACGCCCGCCATTGCCAACGTCGCTCCCCGCACTCATCGACCGCCCTCAATACCATCCACCCAGGCCCACCGTAGCGGCTTCATGCGCTCCCCGACCACACCTGGAAGTCAACGCACCGAGGGCCCGAACAGCAAAGCGTTCTAGACCAAGAACCCGACCGACACGCGATGGCCATACAACCCTGAGNTGGGTCCGGTGGGTCGGTCGGCCCCCTCGCCGGGTGCTCCTGACCATCCTGTTCGCCCCCGCGGGCAACCGAGATTCCCTTCTTGTGCTCGCACCCGTACATGGTGGACCCTCTCCTCAGCTCGCCCTCCGTTGCGGGGCGGATCAACGCCTGACACTACTCGACTGTGTGCAGAGATGTCTGTTCGACGTGGATATGTCTTGCGATGCTGGTTAGTCCTCCACTTTGCTCCTGCGTCCGCTACTTCTTCCTACAGGCCACTGTTGCCAACGACGCCTCGGCAAAATCACCAGCTGCTGCCATCTAGCTTGCGACAGCCTGACGACGCCCCGTATACGAAGTCTACCACTACCAGCTTATTTCCACGCATCATTGGATACGACCATCGCGATATGGCCAGTCTTATGCATGCCTTCCTCTACGGCAATAGCTCCCAGAGTGTGCCGTGCGTAGGTTGTGTAGAAGATGGCAAAAACCTCTGCTACGTATACGCTCGTCTGGCACCATCGCTCTGTCGCAAGGTGTACAATCTAGTCGACATGTTCGCCCGTCATGCGAGCATCCTCGGCACACCACCGACAATTGGCGCAACTCCGCAACGCTGTAACTGAGCTGCGCGACGGCGCTGCTGCCAACGCCTCTGCGATATACGCCCTGCTGGGTACGAGTTATCAAAGCCTCCGACCCATCGCTGGGATTCTTGCGTGCCTTCCCGCTCACGCAAAGCATACAGCGAACGAGCTGGTTGTCACGATGCTCGAGCGTACTCAACGCTGTATCAATGTCCTCGGCAACGGCGACGGCGACGTGCTCGCCTACCCCAACGTATCCCGGTTCTTGGCTATACCAGCATCCGCTCGCTTCGCTCCCGGGCTATGTCTACTATTGCTCAGCGATTGACACTGTTTATGACTGGTATTACGGCCAAACACCGCGAAGACCAGCATGCTCGTCTTACCAGCCTGAATCTCGCAGCTGCAGTTCTCCCAACTTTGCATGTGCATACGACGCCCCAAACGCAAACGGCGCGTGCGAATCTTGCTCTGATCGGCATATGATGCTGCGCCCAGAGGCTGCCGCTGCCACAACATATCGCCCACGACCCTCTCCTTTCCTCTCCCCCGCACCCGCAGCCTCTGCTCCCCACCAACAGCAGCAAACCACTCAAGCAAGGAGTCGGCAAGTCGCCCGCTTGACGCCCGCCTCTCCCCTCCCCCCGACCGCCTAGCACGAATAGGCAATGTCGGGACGGCCATTCGGTATCGCACACACAGCGTACACCCGCACACGCACACACCCACCCACCTCGGCTCTCCTCTAAAATGCTAATATATGTGTCTTGGTGCCTGGCACGGTGGCCTTCTTCTCTGTTCCCCGAGCCCTGGAGCTGTGCAGCGAAGACCACATTTATTGCCCCCGCGCGCGCCGTGCGTGTGTGTGTTGCCTGGACAGGATACCGTCTACGCTCTGTGACCTCTACATATTCAGCTCGTGAACATCTCGTCTCGTTCCTGGCCGCAGCAAACCCGGGGTCAAGAAAATCTGGGGCGCCAACGGGTGCTGCTGTGCAGCGGTCCAGGTATTCGCGCCAAGGACGTCGCGACGGTCGGGGCCTGCGTAACTAGGGTGAATCTATGCACGAACCACACCGGGAGCGCTCGATTGGACGGTGCGACCTATCGCCGCACCCCCGAGCAGAAAAGGCCTCAATGGAGCCTGGAGGAACGTCAACTTTTGAGGGTGCTCAAGGCTGGAGACTATCGTTTCTGCAGCTCTCGTCACGATAGACTACACGCATATATGTTATAGAATGAGTACAATACAAGCTTAACCATACAGTAACGAAGACTGTCCGTATTCGTACACGAGGGATTCCGCTACATCCTTGGTATATCTTCGGTTGAGTCGTGCGGTCATGAAAGTGGCTGACAGGGCTTAGACGCTAGGTGCACCAGCGGCGCCAGCACTAGCATTTGCTGCACCGGCTGCAGCACCTGGAGCAGCACCGCTGGCGGGCGCACCTCCAACGCTAGCGCGATCGAAGCTCGAGCGGCGCGCGTCGGCCGCGGCAGCTGCCTGAGCATGGATCTGCGACAGCTTCGTCTCGCGTACTTGCTGTTTGTTGTTCGGGAGCGAAGACGCGCCGGCGTGTCAGCGCTGATGCCTTCCAAATCCCAGCGAGTACGAAGGGAGAGGGATAGACAGAGACTTACGTCGTTGTGCGCCTTGCGCTGCTGGAGCTCGTCGAGCTGGCGCCGCTTCTGCTCGAGGTCTTTCTCGAGGCGGGCCTCGTGCTGTTTCTTGATCTGCGGGTGAAGCGAATGGTAGTCAAGTCAGGGACGTGTCCGGGACCGGGAGCGGGTTGAGGACGGCTAGGTGAGCCACGCGCTAGGCTGGCTCGGGTCCTGGAAGAATGTCACTGTGGATGTACATACCTCTACCGTCTTCTCAGCGGATTGCTCGTTGGAGACAGCTGAGTCGTGGCTGTGAGCCGCGCGGTTGAGCGCCTTCGCAGCCTTGTGCTCTTTCTCGACTGCCTTGTCGAGTTGGTGGCTAGCCTTGTCAACAGCCTGGGATGTCGAACATGATAGCAATCAGCGCGCGTATGTTCGCCAAAGAGTCCGGGGAATGAGAAGGGCGGGTGGGCTGTGCGGGCGGGATGATGAAGCATACCTTGATGCTCTTGTTGTGAGCCTTCTCGGCGCCGGAGAGGTCCTTGATTGTATGGTCGAGGTTCTTCTGGTCCTCGCGGGCTTCTTTGGCGATGATCTTCTCTACTTGGCGGATTTCTGGGTTGTCGGAAGAGGAGTCGGACTTGCCGAAGAGACCCATGGTGATTAATGCGCGAGTGAAAGCGGAGGGGATTAGCGGTGTAAAGCGTTGATTAAGGACGGACAACTTGGTGTGGACGCGACTGTGACAGGCATGGAGGGCGGCGGGGCGGGTACCGATTTATAGTGGGGGGAGCGAGCGAAGAGCGTCATTGGGATGCAGAGCGAGGACGAGGGCAGGTCAGAGGACAGAGTGGGTCCGCCGTGCTCCCAGTCGACGATCGGCGTGGCTGCATTATCCGTATCGGGTCGATGATGTCACCGCTGTCATTCAAGCCCTGCGTTTTGCGGCGCGTGCGGCGGTTGAAATGGCGTGGCCTGAGGAGCGTGGCTGATGATTGGTTTAGGCCGCACAAGGAGGGCGAGGGTGCGGACGAGGGCGATGGCGATGGCGGGGAGGGAGGGCGGGGTGGGACAGTGCCAGGAACGCGAGTCGCGACCCAAGACTCGGTGGACGAAACGACCCCCAAGCTGTCATGCCGAAGATTTTAGGCGCAGAAAAGCAGGGAAGGGGACGCGAGATAAAGATGCGAGTGGCTCAGCCCCGCAACGCGCACTCGTCCCAGCCTGAACCTATTCCTCCAAGCGTCGTCGTCCAAGTGAGCCCGTGCTAGTGCTGATCAGAAGAGTGTGCTGCTGCGGACGCATACAGCCAGTCCTAGTGGACCCAAGTGACCTCCAAAGTGTCAGATTGCACTCCTCCGCGCCGCATCTTCCCGCTCCGCTCCCTCGCCTCTCAAGTTCTCACAGGTCTCTCCCTTTCCGACCTTGATGTCCAGGCATTCCCCTCTCCCCCACGACTACGGCCAGCAAGATACCCATCCCTCCCTACGTCCACACGACATCGACTTTGAACAGGAGCTCTTCGTCACTCACGACGACGTCGAGAATCCCCTCCCCTCCCCGCCATATCGCCGTGTCCCCTCCTCATCCCAAGTCCTCCTAGAGTCCTATCCCGAACAGTCCCCCGCGTATAGGTCCCGCTCCAACGTTGATCTCACTGAACACGACATGCCTGATGACACCCACCTTGACGAAAAACAGCCCGACCTGGGGTCCAAGGGCAAGCACGCCGTCCACTACTCTGACGACATCCCTAGCCCTCCTCCCGCGGACAGATTCGAGCCAGAACCGCTCTCTTCCCGCGCGTCCTCCATAGCTGGCACAGACGATGAAGATGACGAGGAGCAGTACGATTGGAGTGGTGAAGAGGATCTCGTCGACGAGGAAGCAAAGTTCGAGCATGCCATGGGTGTCAAGAAGAAGAATAGGTCTTTCTGCGTACGGTGCGCTCCGTTTCATAACCCGTCGTCTGTCTCTGCGCAGCACGCTCTAACCGCTCTCATACCGCTCGGCTAGGCTGATCACGCTTCTATTCTCCACCCTCATCGGCTCGACGCTCCTCTCTGGCCTCATCATCGCCCCGGCACTGCTGCTTCACTTCTTCTGGTACAAGCCTCATCCCGACGACCACCGCAGATACATCAAGGACAATGTCGAGGCTTGGCTCTTCTGGGCGGGTGCCAACGTCTCCATATCTTGGGGCCTCGGTCTCATCGTCGACATCATCCCTGTCATCGTCCGCTGGTTTATAGCCTTGACGTGGGGCCATGTAAGCGAGATCGTCAAGAGCCGCTTGGAGCTGTATAACAGCGTCAAGGATACTATCAAGCCCGTCCTATATGCTGCGAGCGGCTGGGTCAGCTGGGTGATCCTGTTCAACAACATCTACGGGCTTTATGACATGGACGACACGGGGAGCAGCAGGGCCTCCTACACGCCTAGGGTATGTGTACCGATCGTATATCCACCCCGCATTCATTCAACCACGGTGCCCAGGTGTATGAAGCAATAGAGTTCCTATTCTTCTTTGCGCTTGTCATCTGCGCACAGAGGATGCTCTCCCACTTCATCGGTAGGTGCATGTGCAATGCAGAGAGCTCGCTGAGATACTCATGTTACGGCCAGCCTTTTCCTTCCACCGAACTGCGTACAAGGAGCGTCTCGAGGGCGTGCAGGAAGCTTTGCGGGTCATTGAGAAGTTGCGCACTTACCGGCCAAAGCGTAGGCACACCGCGAAGCCCTCGTTCGGTCGCTCCACGCCGGCGTTCACCGCGCTGCTCACTCCGGGCCACGAGAAGGACCATTTCCTCAACCGTTCGCGTCCAAGCACCCCCGGTGCCTCTCGCCCGGGTACGCCAGAGCTAGGTGGTAACGACAGCGGCGACGACCGTGATGCGACACTCGTGCAGTCGAAGAAGAAAGGAAAGGCTCGGACTAGCTGGCTTCCCCACCCCCGCGGCCAATCCGAACCAGCCAACTTCCAAAGTCAGAGGCCGGATCTGCATATCAACCCGAACGACCAACATCGGTATCCTCCCTCTCCTTTGACCCAGAGCCAAGCCAACTCCCCAGCCAGCCGGACGCGGAGACGGAGCTCCGAGTCGGACGAGGATGCAGCGGCCATCGTGCAACAGGCGGCGACGCAGGCAGCGAAGGCACTCAAGTCGGCGATGCTGCATGATGCAAGGAACATCCAGGGCAAGGACTCGGACGAGGTCGTCGGCGGGCTCGTGTGGAACGTCACGTCGTCGCACGAGGCGAAGCGGCTCGCGCGCTCGATCTGGATGGCCTTCAAGGAGCCCGGGCGCGACTACCTCATCCCGATGGACTTCGTGCCCGCGTTCGGGAAGCTGGAGGAGGCGCGCAAGGCGTTCGCGGTGTTCGACAAGGACAACAACGGCGACCTGACGCGCGCGGAGCTCAAGACGACGCTGCTGAAGGTGTACAAGGAGCGGCGGTTCCTGAGCCGCTCGATGCGCGACGTCGGGGAGGCGCTGAAGACGCTCGACCACATGCTGCTGTTCTTGGCGTTCATCATCCTGTTCTTCATCTCGCTGAGCGTGTTCGGGGTCAACATCGAGAACTCGCTCACGAGTCTGTACACGATCGGCATCGGCGCGAGCTTCATCTTCAAGAACTCGGCGAGCAATGCGTTCGACGCGATCATGTTCCTCTTCGTCACTCAGTACGTCCTCGACGTTTTGCTTGGGCTACGTGGTGAATCGGGACTAATGACGTGCACATAGTCCTTTCGATACCGGCGACCGCTGCTTCATTGATGGTGCGTATGCGGCGAGTCAATCCAAAAGTTACATGCGCTAATCTCCTGGCGCATAGATGAGAACCTCGTTGTCAAGAAGATGGGATTGTTCGCCACGATCTTCCAACGCTCCGACGGAACAGAGACGTATTACTTCAACAGTCTTCTATTCAACAAGTTCATCACCAACGTTCGGCGAAGCGACGTACGTCTTACTCGGCATCGCAGTTTGCGACCGGTCATATTGACATCTATACTCGCAGAAAACGGCAGAGAATTTGACGTTGCAGGTGGCATGGCGGACGCCCATTGAAAAGCTCGACCAGCTTGAGAAGTGTCTGTGCAAGTGGCTTGAAACGGAGGAGAACCGGTGGTACCAGCCCAGCACGTCCGTGACTCTGCAGCACATCAACTACCAGCGCTACCTGGAAGTGACCATCGGTATCCCGTACAACTCCAACTGGCAGTACGTACACTTTTTTCCACTCCTGTTCGTGCGACCTTGTTCACTCACGTATGTGTCGCGCTGTAGGGACTGGGGCCTGAAGAACGCGCGCAAGACGGCATTCTGCGCGGCGGTGAACTACTACTGCCGGCAGCTTGGCATCACGTCGTACAAGTCCCCGCTGCCCGTCGCGTTCGCGGACCAGGACACGGGCGAGGTGCTCATGCCGGACGTCGACGCGTACGCCCCGGGCGCAGACGACGACGTCGACGCGCCGCTCGACGACCCCACGCCCTCGCCCACGACGGGCCCCGTCGACGGCGGGAAGTCGACGCGCGACCCGAAGGAGAAGACGGTGTGGCTCGGGTTCCAGCCCCCGCCTGAGGACGGGTTCTCGAGCGGACTGCGCAGGCGCAAGCCGAAGAGCAAGAAGGCGATCTTGCGCACGTTTGGCGCGGACGGGTTCTAAGCGAACCCAAGGCGTGGTGACTTCGCGTCCATCGCTGTTCTTCGTGCTCATCATGGCTGGATGGAGTGCGCCTTATCACGAGGTGAGGCGTGCCGCTGTTGCGGTGTATATAGCGGTGGACGGGATGGAGTATATAGCGGCGGTCCAACCGGAAGTTCTCTATGGAGCTTGGTTTCGTGCGGAACGGTGATACAGTGGGGACACGCGCGACGTCGACGTCGACTCGGACGATTTACACGCATATATACAAGCATCTACACGCATACGCGCACTGGCATCGGGCACTTACATACCTACTATACTGACATCCGACGCACCATGCGCTACTCGTACTTACGCCCATATAAGAAGAATACGTGCGCATATATGCATGTGCATAGTCTACATAGGAGATCTGCGGTCTCGGCATCCTGACGTATCGTGTTGCTGGCAATCCATACTGTCTTAATTCTTACATGCATTGAACGTACATCCGCGAAGAGCAACTTCAAATTTGTCTACTTTGCGTCTTCGAAAGCATTCTGCACGCCTTCTCTACGCGGGCGTGATGACGAACCACTTGTTGAAGACCATGTCCGGGTCGTACTTCTTCTTGATCTGCTGCAGCCGTGGATAGTTCGTCCTGAAGAGCAGCTTCGCCTTGTCCACCGGGACCGATCCTTGGTTTACGAGCGCGTCGCTGTCCGGGCCTGCAGCATAACACGTCCGCGTCAGATCCCCACTCTCCCAAACGTACACGGTGCCCCCAGTTCAAGAGCCCAGTCATTCGACTCACTGTAATTCCCATACCCCATATTATCCTCCGGCCTTTCCGCAAACATCCCAATCAGCTCGCGCGCCGCGTCCTGCATGTACCTGCGCACCTCCTCCCCGTCATTGGCGGCGATGACGAGGCAGAGCGCGTTCGCGGTGAGCCCGCGCACGTACGCCGTCGCGCCGTCGGGCACCGCGTTCGCCGCGCGCAGCGGGAAGTACTCGAGCAGGAGGTTCACGGCGAACGCGCCGGGGGTGGAGAGCGCGGTGCAGCGCGCGAAGACGCGCGTGAGGTGGGAGGAGGTGAGGGTGAGCGGGACGAAGGCGCCTTTCATGTAGGCGTTTTGGCCGGGTCGCGCGATGGGGTTCTGGAGGTGGGGGTGGGATGGTGCATGGGCGAGTGAGCATGACGGGCGGCTCGTGGAAGGAGGGGAGACAGCGAGCACTTGCCTGTAGCGCGTTGAGCTCTTCGTAAGGCATCTCTTTGGCCATGACCGCGACGGGGCCTGAAGACAATGTTTCCAGCATGTGCTTGGACTGAGGAGTCGATGCACCTACCCAAGTCAAGCAGATGCTTGTACGCTTGGCGGCCCTCCTCTTCTGAGCCATTGTAGAAGACGAAGCAGACGATGCATGGCTGTTATGTCTCGATGAATCAGCACGCATACCCTCTTTCCCACTTAGATTGACACCATCGCACCTGTCCGTCGGGGCCTCGGGTGAACACCTGGAGCATGCCCTCCTTCTCGGACGGGCCTTTGTCCCACCACGCCTGGACGACGTCAAGCAGCTGCTCGAGCTTATCTGGCGAGAAGATGATGGGGCCAGCGAACACCGTGCGGCGCTGCGGGTGCAGCTGCAGCACGAACTCGGTCACGACGCCGAAGTTCGAGCCCGCGCCCCGGATGCCCCAGAAGAGATCTGTGTTCTCTGACGCGTTCGCGGTGAGCACGCTCCCGTCTGCTGTGACGACTGTAGCCTAGGGGATTGGAATCTCGTCAGGAAGGCGTTCGCGAAGATCGGTGCTTCGAGTGATGGATGACTGCACTGACTTGAACGAGGTTGTCTACAGCGAGACCGTATGCGCCGCTCAGCCATCCATAGCCTCCTCCAAGGACGAGCCTAGTCAGAGCGTCAGATTCAGCGGCATGCACGCCGCGCAACGCGTTTCGGCGACTCACCCGCCTACTCCAGTCTAGGATCGCGTTCAGCATCCGCGATAGGAGCGAGAACACATTGCATGCGCGCTTACATGGTTGACCGTTCCACCAACGGTAGCCAGCCCGTGCTCAATCGCAGCTTTGTCGACCGTCTCCCAAATGGCGCCTCCGCCGACGTACGCGAGCTTCTTGTCCGCATCGACCCGGACGCCGGCAAGGTATCTTGAAAGATCGATGACGAGCCCGCCCTCGCTCGAAGACGCTGCGGACGGGTTGTGGCCGNCCCCCCTTTATGGCGATGGGCAGCCCCGCTCGGCGCGCGTACGCAATCGCGCTGGCGACGTCCTCCTCGTCCTTGACGAACGCGACGACGGCAGCCTTGCGCGCGGCGTTCTTCGCCCAGCGCGCGATGGCCTGGTCGTACCCTGGGTCGCCGGGCTGGACGATGTCGCCCTTGAAGGTAGCCTGCAGTGCTTGGATGTCAGTCATGGTGGTGGTTGTCTGGCAAGGTTGCGAGATAGGAGTGAATGGTCGGGTCGGGTTTTATGCCCCATCGCCTGGGCGGGCGTGTATTTGGAGTTCAGATGCTGCATGAGCACGAGTCCCGCCTGGGAAAGAACACATCGTGAGTCAGTGGGATCCGGTACTCGGATGCAAAGGGGATGAGAACGCGCACCTAGTACTAATGCATCTGTTCGTGAGGAAGTACCAATGGGCCCTGATGAGAGCGAAGTCATCGAGGATTGAGTTTATTACTGTGCGGACCGAGAAGTCCTGGCATCCTCTACACCCCCTCTGGTACCCTGTCCAGCATAACACGGTGTTCGTCCGCCTGTTCAATGACCTACTACACATGATCAGCAGTTTGTCGTCTCAGTCAATCACCAGGCGAGTATAGCACGATGCAGTTACTGTTAAAGCCCTGAACGGCATGCGATGTGCCCAGGTTGGAATGAGGCGAGCGCGCGCTAGTGGTACTAGATGTCGCAGGCTCCATGCAGCACAAAGTCATCGATAGACATGCCACGGCAGGTATAATTACATACTAGAGCTAGCACTTCGTTTCGTTCCCATTGCACGTTCACGTTCGCAAGCTTTTCTCAGGCTGCAGGCGTGATCATGAACCACTTCCTGAAAACCATCTCTGGGTCATATTGCTTCTTGACCTGCTGGAGTCGAGGATAGTTAGAGCCGAAGAGCTGTTTGGCCTTATCAACGGAAACTAGCTCTTGCGGAGGAAGGGTATCACTCTCCGGACCTGCCAGCATCGTCAGCATGCTCCCCTGACAAAAAAGAATCGCTCTGTGACGCACAGTAGTTTCCGTACCCCATGTGAACTCCCGAGTCCTCGGCGAACATCTCGATAATATCGCGTGCCGCGGAGCGCATGTAGCCCAACGGATCCTCGTCGTCGCGCTTACTCAGTATTAAGCAGAGGACGTTCGGGGTGAGCCCGCGGCGGTACGGCGTCGCATCGTCGGGCACGGCGTTGGCGGCCTGCAGAGGGAAGTATTCGATCAAGAGGTAGATGTCGTAGCCTGCGGGCTCGGAGCATTCGATAACGCGCTCGAAAATTCGTGTAAGAGCAGCGGGCGAAAGCGAAGGCGAGAGGAAGGTGCCTTTCATGTAGGCGTTTGCCTGAGGGCCGAAGAACTCATTCTGTTGTAGAAAAAAGCCACGATGAGCTATGCGAAGACGAGAAGAACTAAGCAAGGGGGCAGATGGCTCACTTGCATCCCATTGAGCGCTTCGTATGGCATTTCCTTGCACCAATCTTCGAATGGACCTGCAAGAGATTTCGGCTTGAACCGTATAGACCAGCCACAGTAATGTCGGCTACTAACATATGTCGAATAGGGCTTTGTAGTTCTGACGGCCTTCTTCCTCTGAGCCGTTGTAGAAGAGTACGTGTAATATGCAAGGCTGTCAATAATAGTGAGCCAGTGCGTCCTGTAAAATGACTCGTCACGCTCACCTGCTTGTCGGGCCAGCGAGTGAAGATCTGGAACATACCCTCTTTCTCAGATGGTCCCTTGGCCCACCACTCCCCAGTGACGTCGAGAAGCTGGTGAAGCTTATCTGCGGTGAAGAAAATCAAGCCACCGAACACGGTGCGCCGCTGAGGATGCAATTGCAGGACAAATTCGGTTACGGCCCCGAAGTTGGGCCCCGCGCCACGGATGCCCCACAATAGGTCCGCGTTCTCGGTCTTGCTCGCAGTGCGTACGCAGCCATCCGCAGTGACTATCGTAGCCTGTAAGTGGTGCACTTCAGTCGAGTCTCTAGAAGAATGCGAAGCGGCAATCTAGTACCTGTACGATGTTGTCGATGGTCAGGCCGTGAGCACCACTGAGCCACCCATAACCTGCGCCTAGGGCAAGCCTGGAAGTTGTCAATGCCACGGCGCGAAGTGATCAAGAATCCGCTCGACTGACCCGCCCACACCAGTCTTCAAGGAGGGATGATTGAGCTCTCCACGGATAACGATATAGAAAGACTTTCTCACATGGTTGACCGTACCGGCTACAGTTGCCAGCCCGAATTGGATTGCAGCCTTGTCGACTGTTCTCCAGAGGGCGCCACCCCCCACATAAGCCAACCGACCCTCAGGATCGACTCTGACGCCATCCATATACCTCGAAAGGTCGATCACGAGCCCGCCCTCAGTCGAGGATGCAGCAGATGGGTTGTGCCCGCCCCCTTTGATGGAAATTTCTAGCCCTGCATGCCTGGCATACAAGATAGCATTGGCAACGTCTTCAGTATCTTTCACGAAGGCGACGACCGCCGCATTCCGCGCCGCATTCTTCGCCCAGCGGGCGATGGCTTCAGGATAGGTTGGATCGCCTGGTACGACGAGATCGCCCTTGAAGGAAGATTTAAGTATCTGGAAGTCCGACATCCTTGCAGGGGGGGATTGTTGGTGGGTTCCTTGTCCTCAACATGATGCAACTTATACGCCGCCGCTGATGATTCACAGTATCCGTAAGGCACAGCGTATTTGCCTCAAACTTTCGCGGTGATGCCTATTCAGTCGAGAGCGTCAAGGCATTGGTCAGAAGAGGAGTTAGAAAGCCAAATAGCGCACACTCACCATCAGATGACAGAGAGCTTGAGACCGTCTGTACCGTCGTACCTGGGAATTAACTGTACTGGATTCTTTGCGTGATACATGGATGAGCCCGCTGCCACAACTTGGGTCCATCAGAACTGAATCCATGCACGCCGCACGTACGGGCTAACGTTAGAATACGAAGTTCAAACGTACCCTGGCATTGCGTATACGTACGTATCCACGCACGCGATGCCCGGCTGACTATTCTTCTTTGAAAGATTTGCAGTGCAGGAAAAGACACCCAACCTTAGCCACTTTTTGGAGGTACGGTGGACTGATTCAAAGACCTGATGCCATGGGTTGGATCAGGAAGTTGGTAGTCCGCACGGTGACTTGGTACTTAGATACAATAGACGCCAGCGCGTCACTAGTTGTTGAAAGCCACCGCCGTGTGTGTCCGTTCGGTATCGGCGGCCTCCATGGCTACTACATTATTCAGGCCACTCCCGGTCCTTCTCCTTCTCGGATTGCTCACCACACTCGTTTACTCTTACGTTCCTGCCTACCCTAGCAACATCACTATCACCCCGGGCTCCGAGCAGCATTCGATAATTAACGTCTGGGCTCCCGCGACATACCTGCGATGGGACGTCGAGATCGTCCTTCGGAGCGACGACTTTACTGGTGTATCTCATGTGCGCTCGGCCTCTATACTCAGAGGACATTACGCGCGAAGCTTACCCACTCTTGTTGGCAGGGGGCACTAGTGCATTTCACAGATGATTTGGCGGTTGCCAGTACCGCTGGAAGTGAGCAGGTGGCCTTATCGAAGGCCTTTTTACGTGATTCTGCATCACCAAGTACTCACGACGACTTCCCCAGCGCGCACTCCTTGGGTGGCACTGATATCCTGCGACTCTAATTCCACGGATGTGAACGCGGCAAACGAAAACATCCTCACCCGCGCTGCACAGCTCGGTGCGGTCGCCGCGGCAAGTTTATTACACACCGCCCTCTTGATTACAGCACTCATGATAACTTGGATGCATAGATACTCTACTCTGCAGAGCAGCAGACATGCTATATCGAGCAATCCCTCGAGGATCCCACCAAATTCGAACGGGCGCTTGATGTCTACACTCTCAGCAATTTACAGGCTTCCTTGTACGTGTTCACCCTTCAGCACCGCATAGGAAATATTCAGTATACCCACTCAGCATGCTCAATGTCGCGTTCCAACATGTCGACGCTTCACGTTATGGCTCGTTCGATGCGAAACTGCTGGATTCGGCCTCTGACGAGATCGCCAACGCCAAGTCTGAGCCAAATGCTGGCCCATTCCTTATCGCCTACATTGTTCTAGATACTCCGACCACTACCGGACCCACATCCGTGCTTCCACCTACAGGTTCAAATGCCGCAGGGGCCCCAACGGGGACGATCACCCTGTCTGGAACTGGTACTGGCGCTAACATAGGTACCGGCACACCCGGCCGCAGTGCGACATCTTCGACGCAAGATAACGGTGCTCCCGGAGTCCAATACAACGTTTTGGCAGTTTTGTGAGTGCATGCTGCCGTCCCGCAGAGTCACGGGGCTCCCTGTTAACCAAATACGCGCTAGACTTGTGTTCGGGATGTCTATGCAAGTGTTGCTGTGGTAGCGCTTTGAACCTTCTCAGTGTACTACCGGTGTGTATCGCACTTGTCTATCGTATGGAATCGAATAGACTCTTCCACCAGATGCAATTACAGGGACGTATTTGGAAAGTCCACATCCGCAGCGTCAAGCACCTGAAGGCACTAATCTTCCGAGTGTGCATAAATTTCTACGCGGACTCTTGGCCGCGGCCAAAGATGATACCCCCAATTCTACGAACCTTGGCCCTTGGGCATTGAAGTGGCCTATAGGACCATGCATGAGCTAGCGAGATGGAAGCTTCTGAGTGAACAAGGGCATTGGATTAGTGCGCCCCAGTGAACTAGACAAATAACCGAGCCTGGAGGCAGGACGTTATGCAAGAGCATACTGTAGAGTGATCTTCACGTCCGAGGTGCCGAATGGGCGTGTGCGCGCGTGGGCTAGCACGTTCATGCGTTTGCACGGATTGAGGATCTCGTTGGACGTTGGAGTCCTAGACGTGCACAGATCGGGCAGGGTCAATTAAGCGTAAATGAGAGGCCATCATTCATAGTGCATGGGGTAGTACCCCTACTAACTATAGTACACAGTCCGCATTCTAAAGATACAAAGCAGCCATCGTGTACGCTTACAGCAATACTACAGACCTGGAACAACCGGATCTGGCGAAGTAACAATAAGATAATCACGTATAAGGGGTGCACGTTCGAGTGCGGACGTTCAAGCCGCGCTCTGCAAGCTATCCGCAACAGAATCCAGCAACGCTTCTACCTTCTCGGACCTAACGGCGATCGAGCAGTTGAAGGGTAAGGGATGACTTTGTCCCAGGGCAGTTAGTCACAATACGTCCTGACAGTAGAAGTGACACGACACTGTACCTGATGAGAGTACCGGTGCCTTGCATGGACGGCTCAATGACGTGGCCGTTCCGGGTCGCCTTCGATATGTTGTACACCGCAAGCACCATCGAGCATGTGGCGAAGATGGACGCCTCGGAGAACACCATGCCTGGGCATTTGCTATGCGTGTGTCAGTACTGCATCCGCGTGATGTCGAGGACAGCATTGGTGGCGTTGGCAAAGGGCGACTTACCGCCTCCCAAACCCAAAGCAAAAGTCACGCGGGTCGCGTTCGGGCTCCTTGCCCTCCGCCCCAATAAAACGGTCGGGGTTGAAGGATGCTGGGTCAGCGTAGGTTTGAGGGTCATGCAGGAATTTCCTTGTGCGAAGTGCGTTGGTGGGGAGTGAGTTACCGAGATGACACAACTTTGCTCACCAGACGTTGGCAATGACCTGCGTTCCTTTTGGTAGGAAATAGCCCGCATGGAAGTCGTCTTTAATGAGCTGATGTGGGAAACCTAGACCACGGCGTAAGGTGAGCAGTCGTTCCCCTGGTTACACCAGTCGGGCTGAGCATGCGGTCACACAACTTACCCATGGGTGCTACGGGGATCCATCGTAGGACCTCGAGCACGAGCGCGTTCAGGTACGGCAGCCTGTCCCTGTCTTCCAATGTAGGCAGGCGATCGTGGCCGATGATCTCGTCAATCTCTGCCTGCGCCTTCCGCTGTACCTCCGGGAAGCACGCCATGGCCAGGAAGAACGTGCTTATCGCTGACACGGTCTGTAAGACGAGCTCAGTCGCGATCATCAGCTTTCTCGTACTGCAGACTCACTGTGTCGGCGCCACCTGAAAGATTGATTCTCAGTGCGCTTGATACACTCTGAAGATGGGAGGAATGCATACCGCCATAGAGGGAAGCGGAAGTCATCTTGATGAGTTCTTCCTTCTCCGGATCGGTATTGCTCTCTAACAGCGTGGCTGCAAAGCTTGGAATCGCAGCTCCTATCATCTACAAGAAAATTAGGTCAGAGTACAATTCCGGGCCATTCTGTGGACCGTACCATCTGTTTCTTCACCCATTCGAATGGTATATCTGTCATCTTCTCGAAGGTCTTGCTCTGCTCATACACAGCCGCTTTCCACTGGGCACCGGGGAACCATGAGGGGATACGGCACACTACGTTCCGTTCAGGCACAATACTGGCGTTGAGAAGATTGCACACTCACGGAAGGGGAATACATCCGCGAGGAAAGCGCCCGGGGCGCCAGCCTGTGCGAAGTCTTCCATAGCTTTGTCGACAGTCTGCACGATGGGATCGTTATCCCCTTGAACCTTGTATCCATAGGCCAGTGGGACGATGATCGAGGCGGCCAGCCTACCAAACACGGTCAGATTGAATGCACGGACGGCAGCAAGCACGTACTTGTGGAGGTCCTTCACGGGCGAATCTGGGTGTTCGCGCAGTCCGAGCAGGAAGCGTCGCGACTCGCCCTCAATTAAGGAGTGAAAGCGGGTTACTTGCTGTCGAGTAGCGATGACCTGCGCAATCATCTTCCGCATCTCTCGCAGACGGTGGCCATACGGGGCCATGATCATAGCGCGGGACCAGCCAATCATGTCCCCTGCGACTGGCACGGTCGCTCTGCTGCTGTAAAGCGAGCTCTTCTTCTCCAGGATGTCAATAGCGTAGGTGGGTGAATTCAAGATGACCGTAGTCTGTCCAAGAATGGAGATCGACACAATGTCGCCTACCAGTGAATGATTAGTGAGGGATTACAGGGAGTGGATTTAAGGCGCAGACTGACCCCATTTCTGCCCCCAATTGGCGAACGTGAGCCAATGGTACGCCGAAGGCACGTCGAACACGTTGCCGATGATAGGCCATCCTCGGGGACCAGGGGGAAGCGGACGGAGCCGCCGCTTATGGAGGTGATGTGCGACGAGGGTCGCTGCTAGGAGGACACATAGTAGGAGTAGGATAGGCATCATGGCGCAGGATCGTGGCAGGGGTCGTAACAAATGAGGACAGTAAAGGTGTGCAGCACAGAGGTGATGGATGAGGGGCGGCAAACCCGAGGCAGAAGGCCCCTTATACGTCAAGACGAAGTACGGCGGTACTTATACTTGCCCACTTACCTATCCGGATATCATATCCACTGCCCCGCGTCTGCAGGGCCGTCCGCCTTGAGCGCCATCATAGCCTTGCTCGGCTTTCGGTCGCGCCACACAATAGCTCGCCAGATACAGGATCTGGCAGCCGGATGTGGCTGGAGTCAGCGTTGCTCATAGACAAGACCGGGTATGGATATCCCAGACCTTGATCCCGCGGATGAATGCGTAGATGTTCTGCCAGGAACCTTGTTAAATGAACGGTACCATCACATGGCCTGTTCTCGTCATGTCGAACACTGTTCTGTAGGGCAGTGTAATCGACCTCACGTCCGCCTCGCTGAGCGTACTCCGGCCGGACAAGGGGCGCTCGAGTACCCCGCAACGGCAGCACTTACCATCGCCTCGGTGACTCGGAGCACAGGTTGATATTGCGATGAATGGATGTCATTGCCTCCCTAGACTGTCCGGGGTGACAGAGCAACCCATACCATCGCTGCTGGCTCTGACAAATCGATGGTTTCCGCGGGACAATACCTCGGCGCTTCAGCGCCAGCGACTAGAAGATCAAAGTTCAACAACTCGATATCTTTGCTGAGGCGGACGAAAGGTCTGCCGTGTGGCACGTATCCTCTAGTCTGTCCGATCGGATCTGGCGATGCGGGAGACAAAAGAGCTCGAAAAGAGCCCTTCATTGCCATAGCCTTCCCGAAAACACGAGTTTCGGGCCTTCGGCGACGTGTCATTGCGACACCCTGCAGCTGATGGGCCCCCGAGTAAGTTCAGATGAAGCGATACACTCACTGTGCTAAGTATATGTTCACCGCGACCGCGTACCTCGGGGTTGGAGTGTGGTGTGTCTAATAGCCTACAGCGCCGGAAGTGCGGCGACGAATGTCCAGGACAAAGATACGGAAACAGTGTCTTCAGAGCCATAGGACTGTGCATCCTTCCGTGCCTGAAGCCAGACTGGGGACATTCCATGAAGCTGACGCAAACTCTGCTCTGCTTCGGTTACTCCACGACATGGAGTTAGGCCAGGTTGAACAGCGACAGTTGGAACAGACGTGAGATGAATGGATCCAGGTAGAAGGTGGTAGAAGGCACCGGTACCAACACTCGTAAACGCTCACGTATAAGCTTTGTGGCGGTACCGACTGCACATCAACAGTAACAGTAGAGTATAGTACTGTACCGATAATGATCGGTCACCTTAGGACAGTAAGTAGATAGTAGACCATTTGATGACCGTATTAGCGGGAGTGGGCCAGTCATGTATAGTATGAGCACTGCGGCCAGCTTCGGGCGACAATGGGTATTCCCCTGAGTTCTCTGTCTCTTCATGTAATGTGGTAATCGTGTATGCGAGCCATCGGAGGGAAGCAATGCCACATCGGAGCATAGAGTCAGGGCGGTCCCTGTGGTACTGTTTATAACTACCGTCCTTCCACAATGATGCCTGGAGCTCGAGAGTAAAGGGTCGAGCGTCGAACAAGGTGCCACCTGGCGGGGTTGCGAACCATCACGCAAGCCTCATCACTCTGCTTTCCCGGGGAATTTTATCGCATTGCATTATACAACACGGCCAGATGCGACGGGTCCGGCCGGAGAGATGGTAAGGAACGACTGTCCGAGACGGAGATGCGAGGTGAGAGATATCTATCTAAACGAGTAAGCAAGACGGCACGGATGTCATGCCCATAGAGTAATGCCCGACGGAACCAAGAAAGCCCGCAACGTAGTGCAAAGTGGGAGGCGAAAATCGAAGAGATAGCTGTAGAGTCAAGTGCGGTCTTACTCGCACTTGTTCTCCATGAGCGCCTTGAGGAGCGCCTCGGCCTTGGCGTTCCGGGGCTTGATGTCGCACTTGTACGCCGGAGGGTGGCTGACAGTGCCGGAGGTGTACTCCGTGGAGGGCTCGACGACTTGGCCGTTCTCAACAACCTTGTCGATCTTGAAGACGGCGAGGGACATGGCGATGGCCATGAACACTGACGCGTCCGCGAGCTGGAGGCCAGGGCAGATGCTGGGAAGGAAAGCTTGTTAGAAGAGGTACGCCATTTCACTAGGCTCAGATTGACTTACCGACGACCGAAGCCAAATGCCATGCTGCGAGGGTCAGTCTCGGGCTCCTTGCCGGGTGCAGCCATGAAACGCTCGGGGTTGAAGGACATGGGGTCCTTGTAAGTCTCGGGGTCATGGAGCATACGCCTATGAAGCGCGTAAGTTGACCCTACTCGCGTACGAATAGAGCGTAATCGGCGTACCAGACGTTAGCAATGACGATCGTGTCCTTCGGAATGTAGTACCCGGCGTAGAAGTCATCCTCAATGACGCGGTGAGGGATAGCTGCCGGGCAAGGAATCAGTGCTCTCGTATTACGTGGCTGTAGATGGAGGGCCACATACCCAAAGGCGCAACGTTGTTCCACCGGAGAACCTCGAGGTAGATCGCATTCAGGTAGGGAAGGTTGTCGCGGTCCTCAGCCGTGGGGAGACGATCCGTGCCGATGACAGCCTCGATTTCAGCCTGAGCCTTAGCCTGGACTTCGGGGTGGAGGGTCATCGCGAGGTAGAACGTGTTGATCGCAGAGACCGTCTGTATTCATGATTAGGCGACGTCATACCCTACATCGCGTTAGGAGCTTACCGTGTCAGCGCCGCCAGCATAGAGTGAAGAGGCTGCGTTCTTGACAAGCTCCTCGCGCTCAGGGGTGATGTCGCCCTCCAAGTTGTTCGACGTGAAGTTAGGAATGTCAGTGCCGGCAGCCTGGCAAATGAAGCGTGAGAAAGGCACGATAGACCTGTGAACGCAAGTTACATACCATCCGCTGCTTGACAAACTCGTGGGGCTTGTCGCACATCTCGTCAAGAGTCCTGCGCCATGCAGCTGCGATCTTACGGAAACCGGCACCAGGGAACCATGCGGGAATGTGAGCGACTGAATGGCGAAGGAGCCGGTTAGTGTTCGCCAGCTGTCTCGGTTTTCAGCGACAGCGACGTACGGGCAGGGAAGATGTTAGCGAGGAAGGCGCCGGGAGCCGTGCAAACAGCGAATTGCTCCATGGCCTCGTCGACGGTGGCCACGAACGGGTCGTTCTCATCCTGTACCTGATATCCGTGAGACATCATCAGGATGATCGCGCCGGCGGACCTATACAAATTCAGTCATGAGCACACTTCGTCCACCGCGTCAAGAAAAGCATGCCCAATCACTGACTTGCGAATGTGCTTGAGAAGCTCGTTCGGTTCCTGGAAGATCTCGAAGACGAGGTCCCGAGTCTTGTTCTCGACGAGAGGCATGAACCGCTCCATGTTCTTCCGACTGCCGATGAGCTGGAAAATGAGACGACGGTACTCGCGGAACTTGTTGCCGTAGGGGAGGAGGGCCAGGGTGCGGTTCCAGCCGACGAGCTCACCACCAACGGGGATAATGGGACGAGACGAGTAGATGGAGCTCTTCTTCTCGAGCATTTCAATCGCGTGCTTGGCCGAGTTGAGGATAACATAGGGCTGTCCCAGGAACGTGACAGACATAATATCACCTGCGCGCAAAATGAATGTGTGAGACTATGAACGTCAAGTCTACAAAGCGTGAAGACTGCGTACCCCAACGCTCGCCCCATTGGGCAAATGTCCGCCATTCATGGCTAGCGGGCATGTCCAACAAGTTCCCAATGAGGGGAAGACCCTTGGGACCCGGAGGCAGAGGACCCCTTGGCTTCTTCTTCAAGAAGCTGTTCAAAAGAATGACCGCCACCAAGATGGCAGCGGCGTCCAGGAGGGTCGGCGTGTATGCCATAGTAATACACGGAAAGAGGGGGAGGGGGAAGGGAGGAGGGAATGGCGTCCGCTCCGCTTGGCGAATGGTTATATAGCGAGGCCCAGGGACATACAAAGTTCACACCGCTGTTGCCGCGGCGCGTTGATCATTTGGCGAGAGAGGGTCGTTCCTTCTGGGCCATGGCCCATGGCTGATAGCAGAAAGTTGCTCGTCACTCGTGGACTGCTCTTCCCTCGAATGGCAATGTGTATCCATGTCGCCTGGAGGGCGAATCGATCAACCGCTAAACCATCAATGAACCTGAATCTTCCTTCTGACCTGCCTTTCCTCCACACAGACGCCCAAGTCTAATTCACTTACCATCTCGCGCACACATACCGGAGATCTCGAAACGCGCAGCGGCGCCGAGCTTCTTCGTGTTACCCGGGAGTATCACCAACTTCCAAGAATCCCGCTCCCACCGTGCGTTTCAGCCGCATTCGATAGACTGAAGCACCCGAAGGCTAGCGGACATGGACGGCTCGTCTAAGGGCCGCATACTTCAGTAGGAACTTCTGGGGGACGAAAATCCGCAGGTCCATCAGGAGGACGATGTTTTTCCAGGTCTCAATTGCCCACGCCGAGTCGCGATCGCCTCGGTCTCAGCGGTCGCCACAGACACGAAGCGAGCGCAGACGCTGGCAGCTGCTAAACATGGTCGTCGTCCAGGTCGATGGAAACCTTGGAAGGTGCGCGGCGCCGTCCGCGACCTCTCGGAGGCGTACCATTTCAGACCGCCATCAAGATGAGATCTAGCAACCCCGCACCGGGTACGTTTGGAGCGGGTTCCGACGCCAGAGAAGCCCAATCCCGCGATCCGGGACTTGCGATGGTCGACTGGGCGGGCTTGCATTGCTCATCCGTCAGAGAACGGATGTCCGGGGCTGAAGCTGGTTGACCGAGCCTGCATTGTCAGCGTTGGAGATGTGTAAGTTCTCAAGAAGAGCCGTGAGGCTGAGGCTTCCTAGTCGTTATGAGAACATGTTGCAAAGATAACCACCAAATGTACGAAATGAGCAGAAAGAGCCGTGATAGAAGTCCAAGTCGAGAACGGAATAGCTGCGCACGCGGCGTCGAGGATCTCGGGATTGAGAATCTTCCACACTGTCTCATCTCCGCGAGACCCGCCNGGGGGGCGGTCACTTCTATGTTGTCGTGATTACGCTGACCACACTGTTGGCAATTGCGCGAGGAGGGCGAATCTGAAAAGGACGCTCTGTCACTTGCGGGAGCGCACTTACTGAAGTTATACGACACTGCTGTATGCGTGTACGCCACCCCGCTGTCGACGATCTCCGAGGACGTCCCCCAATGCGCATCCGCAGATCCCCTGAACTTCTTGCTTGACACGCGTTGCTACCTTGCGGCATTGCAGTGGCGTAGATCCATGATGCCGCAGACCGGGATTGGGTAAGACATTGAGCTTCAGGATAGAAGTCTATCGGAGTGCCTGGACGTCATGCACGACGGTGGACTTGGCCGTTGATTTGAGGGTTGGTTGCGGCTGGATCCACTCTGGTCAGTAGCCCGTGACCAGAACGTTTTGTGGAGAAAGAAGGCCAAGCCCGATATGAAGAGTGCAGGTCCCTATGTTTAAAAGAACAGCTGTAAGGTGAAGTCAAGATAAGCGGAAGACATAGACTGCAGGCAGCAGACTGTCATGGCCCGAGACTCCGAGTCGCGCGAGACGCGTGTGTGGCTGCTATCGATTGTCGATACGACGCGCGACGCGGTCTGGCCGCACTGACTCCCCTCGAGTCGATATAGCAGTACAGCCTATCTCGCGCCTGCTCATACTAGTCAACGTCCAATTCATTCGCATCCACCGTCCTCTGGTCCGTCAGATCTCACCATCATCCCATAGCGTAACCATCGTCAACGCGCAGCAAGAAACATGCCCGGTCGTATTCAAAACAAGGTGCGGTATTCTCCGGAGTCGCTCACACAGTCGTGATTGACTGAATGGCGTCATGCACCTCTTTCCCCGTCGCAGGCTGCCCTCATCACTGGTGCTGGCTCGTGAGTGTCGTCGGAATGATCCAAACGCGATCCCGGGGAATGCAGCTAGCTGATCGCGGCACACATCGCGTTCATCCAGCGGGATCGGACTTGAGTCTGCGCTTCTCTTTGCGCAGGAAGGCGCGGATGTGCTCCTAGTCGACATCAACCTCGCAGCGGCGGAGAAAGCCCTCGCGCTTGTCCAGCAGCGTTACCCCAATGTGAAAGCCGCCGCGATCAAGGCGGATGTAGGCAAGGAGGCGGACGTCAAGGCTGCCGTGGACAAGGCCGTCGAACTCTTCGGCCGTCTCGACATCATGGTGCGTACTGTTTCCTCTTACACTCTACGATAGTCGTTCTGACACTGATTTTCTGCTCGCAATACCGATAGTTCAACAACGCGGGTGCGTGTCTGCAGCTTCTGTGGCGGATTTTCCGCGCCTCTCGCAACCAGCTGACCGTGTACGATTAGGCATCATGCACCCCGAAGACGACAATGCGCTGAACACGGAAGAACGTATTTGGGACCTCACCATGCAGATTAACGTCAAGGGTGTCTGGTGGGGCTGCAAGTATGCTATCCTCGCGATGCGCAAGAACCCTGCCGACCCCGCGCNGGGTCTGCACACCGGCGGCAGCATCATCAATACCGCCAGCTTCGTCGCGCTCATGGGTGCGGCAACGCCCCAGTTGGCTTGTATGTGCTGCGTTCGACTATGCGATTCCTACCTTCTGACCGGGTGATGGTTGTCTCGTGTACGTCACGCAGACACCGCTTCTAAGGTAAGCCGTCCGAATGTCGAATTGTGAATGCGAGCGCGCCGGCCGACTATCAATGTTAGGGTGCCGTTCTCTCCATGACGCGTGAACTGGCCATGGTCCACGCCAGGGAGGGTATCCGCGTTAACTCGATCTGCCCGTACGTGCTCTTCCAGGTATCCTCCTTCCTGACTCGCGCGCGAGATGCTCACAATCCCCTCGCGACCGTCATCTGAACGGAACGACAACTCAACATTGACGTGCAGCGGACCCCTGAAGACGCGTACGTTATTCCCTCCATCGCCGTCAATCTGGCACACTCCGCTGACCTTCTTACCACCCACGTTCCCCGGACCCTGTCCTCCGTACTACGCATTCCGTCCCTATTGCCTAATTCACGACCGCCGGCCGTTGACTGATTCCCCCTAACCGCGCGCCGTCGCATGCAGCGCTCCTGATGGACTTCCTGAACACCCAGGAGAAGCGTGATCGCCGTTTGGTCCACCTCCCGATGGGTCGCTTCGGAGAGGCTATCGAGGTTGCTAAGGGTGCACTCTTCCGTGAGTTCCGTCCACTTCCGTCGTACTGCTGCTCTTGAGTCGGTGACTAACGCCTTGGTGTGTGCTTGGGTAGTGGCGAGCGATGACAGCAGCTACATGACAGTGAGTTTGATTTTGCCGCTATCAAAGCCAAATTGGACGGATTACTGACACCTACGCGTCGCGCAGGGCACTGACTTCAAGGTCGACGGTGGTCTGACCTCGTGCTACGTGACTCCTCTCGGCGAGCAGGTCCTCCCTGCTCCGTCCAGCCTTGTCTGAGAAGCAGAAACAAATGGGATCAACAGTGCTGTAGTTAACAATTGTTGTACAACCAGGTATAGTACAGAATAGTCAAACGGGTTAGGGAGAGTACCGAAAGACTACAGATCGTCAGAGCAAAATGTTATAGCAAGAAAGGATCGCAGAAAAGTAGCGAGTCATCAAAGAATCGTCTCCAATTGGGCGAGAGTCCCTAGGAGTAAGAATGCTGCGCCGTGGTGCTGGATTACTGAGACTTCTTCTTGCCGTCGGCCTCAGCAGCCTTGATCTTTGCGATCTCGGCCTTCACACCCTGGTGGATGCTGTCACGAAGAGCGGGCTTGTAGCCCAACTTGAACAGGATCTCGAGGTGAACGAAGAACGGCGCAAGGACCAGAGCTATCGAGCAGGCGTCCCCATGGATTAGTACAGTTGATCGACTCGCGCCAAAATGGCCGCTCACTCACCGCCCAGGAGGTTGTCGAGAAGCGCCGGCGATCTGCCCTCCGCTGCACCGTGACCAATGAACTGCGCGATCCAGGAGACGACGTGCACGACTCCCGCAACCTTGACTGCATCGGGCTTGTGGGCGAATGCAGCGGAGGTCAAAGCGATGAGAACCATCTCAGGCGTGTAAAGAAGCTGGAAAGGGCGGTTGAATGGCAGCTGCGAGAATATCACATGTTTGGTACTCACGGCGGCAGTGGGCTCCAGGACGTAGTAGTACGCGAGGGTCGTTATGGCCCAGAGAGCGGGCCAGTTGAAGTCGAAGGCAAGATATTCATTGAACACCAAATGAATGTCGGGGAACCAGGAGGGAGTAGGGACGCGGGTAGCCATGACCAAAGCCGTCCTGTGGTAGCGTCGGTACACAACGCCTCCTCAGCGGACTATGCCAAGCACGCACCAGAGGATGGTCGGGACGAATATCATATGGATGGCAACGTTCACGGGATGGTCATGGTAAGCACCGTAAAAGGTGAGCTAGTAGTAGAGCCACAACAATCAATATGCAATTGGCCATACGAGCGGTGCGGGGTAGGATGCTCACCTGTTTCTTGACGTTAAATAAGTTGCCCATCATGTTTTGCAACGTTCAGAACCTGGATACGTGGGTTGGAGAGAGGAGACGTGAAGCTGATCAGTAAAGGGGGACTTGGAAGGTGGTGGACGTGGGGAGAAGGATGTCAGTGCCCGGCGGCTGCATATAAGAGGTCGCCTAACGGGCGCATCTCGTCAACTGACCCTGGACGTCCCGGGTACAGTCTCATTGTAACCACCGTACAAACGTGGGTTAGTTGACCGCATATGCTCGCTCAGTACAGATAAGTATACCTAGCTACTTACTCGGCGAATAAGCTAACTTAGCGTTGATGTGATATCATCCGGACTGACCGGGGCTCACCTCGACGCCGGCTAGCCGGACAGAAGTGACGTAGAAACCTAACCACCGCATGGGGTTAGGGCCAATGCACGTGAGTTGACACCACGTATCCCAGAGGAGCAGGCGCCCGACTACGCTACCTGGCACTTGCATCCACCTCTCTTCGCTATCCCGGCTTTCTCGGTCGTTGGGCTACTACCAGACTACAGCTTGAATTCAACATGGTCAAGTCAACACTCATTGTGCGGGCCTCGGATGCGCTCCCTCTGGCTGCCAGCGTGGACGACGAGCAGGTTCGGTCTATACTTCGGGGTCCCCCAATCAACTTGCCTAATTCCAAGTAGACAGAACAAGCCCTATCAGAACACAAGCAACAGGCCAAACTCATCTTCCGGAGGATAAGCCCAAACTCCGAGCCTCGCTGCTCAATCGAGAGCGGAGCATATACCTTACAGTGCGTCATGCGATTGCTTGGGCACACATTCTCTCTTGCTCACTTACTTCGTACTCGATAGCTACCTCATAGCTGACAATGTTATCTTCCTCGTCATTACCGACAAGTCATACCCCCGCAAGCTCGCATTCTCATACCTAGACGAACTCTCGAAGGAGTTCCAGCTGTCGTACGGTGCGAAAGTCGACACCGTCCGTAAACCCTACGCGTTTGTCGGTTTCGGTATGTACTCGCCTAACCCCGCAGTTTCTGGTCGTTCCCGCCTCACACTCGTTTGTGCACACAGACACATTCATGTCAAAGACCACTCGGTTATACCAAGACACGCGGACTGCTAGTGCGGCCGGCGCGTCGCATCTTGACAAACTAAACGACGAGCTGCAAGACGTCACGCGCATCATGACAAAGAACATGGAGGAGCTCCTTTGGAGAGGCGATTCGCTTGACAGTGAGTGCGCACCTCTATCCGGGCGTCGTGTACCGGGTAACATACGCGATGTCGTCAGGAATGTCTCATTTGTCCACCTCCCTACGGTCCGAGTCCGAAAAGTATCGCCGAGCGGCGCGGAATATCAACTTCCAGGCGATGCTACGGCAGTATGCACCCATCGGCGGCGTTGTGTTCCTTCTGATTATATTCATCTGGTGGCGGTTCTCATGAGGATGGGTTTCCATGGACTGGCTTCACTGTACTTGTTATTCACGATCTCTAATGCGCTATGCCCTCTCTATTTATCATCGGCAGCTTTGGATTTTCCCTATGTTTCTGTGTGCACTTGTGCATGGTGCCTGAGGCTCGAGGCTGAGGCTGAGTTCGGCGACTCAGCGAGGTCGGATACTGACCACGACTTCGGCTAATCCCTCCTCCTGGATCTTGCCGTTGGCCACGCTGCAAAGGCAATCGGGGCTCTAAGCTCCCAAGTATATATACTCTCAGATCATCATGGCATCCTGCGATAACCCCGCTCTCTCCCCCGTCCCCCGTGGTCCTCTGAGCCTCTGCATTGATTCATCTCAGCTATCCACGCCATCCATTGTCCTACAGCCTCTCCGCACATAGGCTAACTGAAGGCTGAAGCGTCGGCCCTCCCCGATCGACTTGCCACACTCCAAGACCAAAAGATCATAGATTCCAGCCTTAAATATGGCATCCTATGCGCAACCATACGGGGCGACTTCCCCCGTCGTCTCACACGCATCGCCTGCTCCATATCCCAACGTCACTCCCCAGCAGGCAGCGTCGATCCAGCCTGGCTCAATCACGTACACAACGACCACCGGACCCGACGGGCGGGTCGTCTACCATCCGTTCAAGTGCGTTCAATGCTCCGTACCATCTTCCCCTCGTCGATCTTGTGCTGCAGAGGAAGTCATGCTGACTTTTGTGCACCTCGATCAGAGCGGTTCCTGCGAGGTACGCGAGCGCGGCATCCGATCATTCTTCATATCGATGCTTATGTGCGCCCCGATTGCAGTTATCAGACTCCCCAAGGCGTAGTCAGCGGTATCCAGTGGATCCCTGCCGAAGCGACCTCAGTGTTGCCCGCGAATGCGGTTCCTGCTGGCCCCGTACGCAACATCGATATATACAGTAGCACCGATGTAAAGCTGACTCTCTTCTCTTTGTGCAGGATTTCACAGTACCTCAAGGACGCAGCGCTGCCGATGACGACTACTACCGTCGCAGAGATGACGCCTCACGCAACTCTGCACGTTACGATCGCGACAGAGATCGGTATGAACGCGACGACCGCGATGACGACTACTACCGCCGTGACCGTGATCGGGAGCGCGACCGCGACGACGATCTCCGCCGTGCACGAGACAAGGATGTACGCGACTCGCGCAGGCTAAGCAACTACGGAGGTCGTCTCCCCGGCGACTACGATGCCCCAAGCAAATACGACAAATACGACAAGTATGACAAGTACGACACCGCAGAGCTCGAGCGGCGCATGCGCGATGTCGATCTTGATCGCCGCGACAGGGAGCGAGAGCGAGAACGCGAGCGCGATCGCGAATACGAGAGAGAACGTACCGCGCGCTCGCGCCGCAATTCTGTGTACGGTGGGGACCGCCCGACGTCTGCGTATCAACCTGCGACCGGAGGCAATTACCCCTCCTCTCCTTATGGTGGAACCACCTACTCCAGCACTTCAACGTACGCCGCAGCTCCCGGCGGTGCCTATCCCTCCTCGNCCCCGCCCTGGCGACGTCGTGCCCCCTCGTCCTGTGTCTCCGTACCGTGCTGGTGGTTCAATCTCTTCCCCGTACCAGGCACCCGTCGCCCCGCGCCCAGTGTCCCCATACGCTGTACCTCGTGCTGCTTCGCCGTTCCAGGCCGCCGCGATCCAACGTGCTGCGTCTCCGTATGGTGGCGGTGGCGGCATACAGCGCGCAGCATCTCCTTACGGTGGCGGCGGTGGTGGCATTCAACGTGCGGCGTCGCCCTACGGCGGAGCAGGCATTCAACGTGCAGCGTCCCCCTACGGTGGTGCGGGAATACAGCGCGCTGCTTCGCCGTACGCTGCTGCGATGCAGCGTGGCGCCTCGCCTTACGCGGGCGCTGCTCCCCTTCCAAACACCGGCGTATACCCGTCAGGTCATGTCCTCGAAGGCCAGCCCATGCGCCCGCTCTCTCGTGCTGCGAGCCCCAGCCCCTACGGCCAACCCGGCGCCGTGAACATCTACGCTAACCCGCAAACCTCCTCAGTCTATGGTGGCCCCGTAGGTGCACCGTACGGAACTGCGCCCGCGACGTACGCTAGCTCTGGAATCTCGGGCCACGCATCTCCTCGCATCGGCAACACCCAGATCGACCCTCAACAGCAGCAGGCGATGCTCACCGTGCCCGAGGGCTTCAGCCGCCCCCCCGAACCGCGCGCAGCCGTACACGCAGTTCGATATCATGAAGATCCAGGACATGGATGACTTCCTCGACGTGATACCCCGCATGCCTGCTGTGCTCGTCCCGCACGATGTATACCACGAGGATTGGATCAGACTCATGCAAGTATGTCACTGCATGCTGCTCATCTCACAACAGCTTTGATTGATTATTCATGTCTGAACAGGACCTTGCGATGGCATGGGCTGGCACCCTCCCCGTCCCGCAATATTCACCAGACGGACGCCCGCCGAAGCGTTCCACGCTCGCAGCGGACGTTATCGACCTCTGGAACGCCTCGTTCTTCCGCCCGCGCGGGGTCGAGATGGTACTCTACAAGGGCCGCGAGCGGCGCTCGGGACGGCTCGCAGGCACGGTCGACATGAGCCTGCCTGGGTTCGACGAGTACGATGTGTCCTCGCCCTCGGACTCTTCTGACGACGATGACGCGTCCGCGGAGGAGCGCCAGCGCGATCGTTATGGCGCGTATGGCGGCGTGTACGGCCGCCAGGCCGAGTCGGAGCTCCGGGAGGAGCGTCGTGCCCGCCGCGAGCGTAAGGCCGAGCGCAGGAAGCGCAAGATGGAGAAGAAGATCCGGAAGCGGGCGAAGGAGCTCGACAGGACGTACTCCGTGTATCTGCAGTGCGTTTCGCCTCACGAAGGCTTGTAGGGTGCTTGGAAAGGGAAGATCAGAGACCTTGAAGTCGGCAAATGATATCGGGGAAGTCAACTGTATGTGTGTAAACATGGCTAGAATGGTTGGGAGGACCTGTACTCGTGTTGTGATCCTTGATTATACCGCATCTCCCTGTATCTTCATGGAAGTCCCACTGTATGTACATTTTCATGTGACTCGTTCATATCGCACGTTGGCTCGCAAGGAGAATCCATAAACATGCTGTTGTACATCGATATCGAAGCATATACATAAACACGGATTATGAGGTACTACAGTAGATGCAGTCCGCGAGACATGCCATGCTCAGAAACGACCACCGCGCCCCCGGCCTCGACCACCGTTGTTGAACCCACCCCTACTGTTACCGTAGGAGTTTCCCCCGCCGTATCCGCCATAGCTGTTCTGGCCGTAACCGTTCTGAGGCGCGCCCCCGTACCCGCCATAGTTGCCTCCTTGGTTGTAGCCTCCTCCGTTCTGACCATACCCACCCTGCCCGCCTTGGCGATAAGCACCTCCGCTCTGGTTATAGCCTTGGCCATAGCCATTCTGGTTGAAACCTCCGGCCTGGCCATAGCTACCTCCTTGGTTGTAGCCGCCGTAGCCACCACGCCCGCTACCACCCCCATACCCTCCTTGATTCCCGTATCCGTCATATGAGTTGCCCTGTGCGCCGCCGTACCCTCCCCGGGATGGGCCACCACCGCGCCCGCGCGAGGGGGCTGTAAAGTCATTGTACTGGCTTCGGGAGCCGGTGTTAGGCTGGGAGAAACCGCCACGGCCTCGCTGGTACGACTGGTACGACGACTGCTGGTTCGTCTGGTAAGACTGTTGACCATACTGCGACCCGTTCTGCCAGTTGCCGTTGGAGCGGTTGCCATAGTCCCTGCCTTGGCCCCCGCCGTAGCCGCCACGGCCACCTCGGTCAGAATAGCCACCACCACGTCCTCGGCCGGGGCCACCGCGTCGCGCCGTCTCCAGATCGGAAGAGTTGAGGATAGGTTTGGGCCTTCGAACGCCAGGCAGAAGGATAGAGCGATGTGGGGACAGTTGTTGAGGGAAGAAGTACAGGGCCGATAGGGAACGGTCGTTCTTGATATCCGGCAGGTTCTGGGAGGAGAGGGGGTTGAAATACGTAGAGTCGGGGATGCAGTCTGGATTAGGCAGCAAGGAGCCACTGATACCCTTGCTGACCTTCACGTTGATGGTCATGGGCTGCCAAGATAGCGTTAGGGTCACCGGTGACATACATATGAATATTGTTACATACCTCATCTTTCTTGCGCTTGCCGTACAGCGCCTCCAGGCTGGGATATAGAGCGTTTGACTCGTACACGAACAGGACGTTATTTCCCCACTTGTTCCTCCGCTTTTCGTCCTCTGACAGATTATCGTAGCGGGGGCCCATAGCATCGAGTAGACGTTTCTCGTCGATGAAAGGAAGCAAAGCGACACCTTGCCAAGCCATGCGCTTGCCGTTCATGTCGATCTCGAAGGATGACGGGTAGAAGTCGATGATAGGGGACGAGGAATCCGTCATGAGATCATGGAAAGTCGCAGGAATATGCTGCCGACTAGACATCGACGTGAGTAGGTGCGAAAACAGCATAGCGGAACGCAAGCGTACCTTGCAGCTGGGAAGACACCCATGAGCTGCTCGAAGGGTTTGAATGGTTGGCCCAACGTAAACTTCAGGTCCAGCTTGTCGAGATCTTCAAAGTCGGCGGCAAATGGCGCAAAATGGAAAGGATAGTACCATTGCCACGACGGCGTCTGTGAGTTGATAGAAGACGTCAGTCTTGATTCTGCTCTGTGGTCAGATATATGACGTACGCCTTGGTAGTAATACTGCAACACCCAGGCCATTCCTTCGACATATCGTGTCGTGATCCTGTATACTCAACGCATGAGCTCATTGTCTAAGAATATTTCTGATAACGCGTACTCTTTTCTGAACGCCTTGTCGTTGTAATCGACGCCGAACTTCTGGCGGTAGTATCGCTCCTTGTATCCGGGTTCCCATAATCTGAGATTCAAGCCATCAACACGTTTGCACGCCGCTCATGAGGAGATTCACACGCACTTCACTATGTCCTCCTGTTCGACTGTGCCGTCAGGGTTGACTTTCAACTTCAGCGAGGTATTAGTAGGAGCCGAATCCTCGTCATCGTCTGAGCCAAGATCCTCAACCACATCTCCGTCGGCATCAGCATCGGCGTCGGGATCGTCAGCCTCAACCTCATCTATGCTCCGCTTGACACCTCGCGGGACAGTATCGTCGTTCATGATCTGATCCACCGCGTCGACCGTAGGAGGCGCTGATTCGCCTTCAGTATTGAGATTTATGTCGTTCTCGACTGGTAGAACAGGCTCGGCAGATGCACCTGTTTCCGCACTGCCAGAATCAGGCGCAGACGATGCGGCACCCAAGCCGGGTATCTCGGTTTCGTTGATATCGGAGACACTCGCACTCGAACCAGATGGCTCTACGGGGGGTTTCGGAGCAGGAGTCGCATTGGTACTAGACGTCGTGGACGACTTGGAGGGCTTCAAGGGAATGAGAGGCACACCCATCTCTGCCTTGAGCATTTCAGCCGCACTCATATTCGCCAGACGAATGGCATGGCGATTCGCTACTATGTCGCGGTTGGATCCAGCGAGAGCACGGGCCGCAGCGGGGGCATGGGAAGCAGTCTCAGCGGTTTTGGGGCCACCTAAGCCAATACTGTCTGCCTTCGCGGCGAAGTCTGGACGAGCAGGGAGGGATGATGGAGCAGCAGGAGCAGCAGTGAGATTGAGGGATGCAGAAGGAGCAACAACGCCGTCACGAATATCTTTCTCAAGCTTCCGACGCTTTGCGGCGTGGTCTTGGCGCTCCTCGGCTACATGGAGATTAGTAAGAGCGCGTATATATCGACTGGCACAGCAGCACTCACCTTCGCGCCTCCGTCTGAAAATCTCATCCTCACGCCTTGCAAGCCCCTCAAGTATGATCTGCGCTCTCGACAGCTCGAGCTGACCGTGGTTCGTGATATAGCCGCCCATACGGGGCAGCTCAGTGCGCCAGATCTTCAGCAGAGTGTCGATTGCGCCTTCTCGGATCTCGAGAGACGGCAAGTGTGGCAAAAAGTCGTTCCCGACAAAGAAGATCAGCAAAACCCAATCATCAATTGCCTGCTCGAAATTGAAGGGGAATGGGACCTGCGGAACGTTCAGTTCCGCCTCCAGATATTCCCGGAGAATGGCAACATCGAGCCAGATGAACGGTTTCTTCTCCGGAGGCAGCTTTTTGATCTCTGCTTTGGTTCCCGTGCATTGCGCGGCATAATGCCCTTCTTGCCCACAGATCCGACATGCGGTACGGCTTCCCTCTTGGTGGAAAACATCCTCACGCAAGACGCGGAAATGCGGTTCGTGCGTTGCCAGAGAGAGCATGATAAGGTCGGCATCCTATAGTACGTGTTACCAAGAGCACTACAACGATGCATACCGGTTGCACTTACCAGGCCATAAATCACATGTCGGGTGTTCGGGTCGTGACCAGGGTTGCTACGCTGACGCCGGATCCAGTCCATAATTTTGTGTTCACCCTCTCCGGGGACACTGGCGTCAGATATGATGACTTGAAGCTGCATAATCGCACACATTAGCTCGATCAAGTGACCTGAAGCGCATAGACAGTGATTCTGCTCACGTCTTTCCAACCGGGATCCGTGTTCATCTTCATGACGACCCAGTAGCGCAAAGAGGCGGCCAGGAGATCCATGAAAGGCGTACCGGGTGTGATGGCGTTACTGTCCCACGGCTTCTTGTTTTTCTCCTCCTCGCTTAGAGTCTTGCCCATAGCTAAGGGCACATAACAATGTTATCTATGTGCTTTCGACAACGTGGCATAGAAACGCACCTTCCCAGAGCGCAATGGACTCTTTCCGCGCCTCCTCCTTCTCTTTAGCCTCCTGGGCTGAGCGGAAACGACGGGAACGCTGCTGGTTCATCTTGGCGCGGGGTGCCACACCATCTACGTACGGGCTGTAAACCATTTGTGGGTCTGGATAACAGCACAGGAACTCACCAATGGCCATGAAAAGGAGCTTGCGAGGGCGCACCATATTGACGACGCGTTCCGTGTAGTTGAAGATTTCAATCATCATCTCCTCCTCTGTTTCCGGCGCAGGCTGCGACGCAAATAGTTTAGTTGAAACTCTGAATCCACGCAACCATTCTTCTCACCTTGCCCTCCGGATGGGTACATGGGTGAACCTACAACACATGCACTCAGATAATGAGGTATAATAGGCACGAAAACGCACTCACGATACCGTTCATATCTAGATACAAATTGTCAAACTCCACGCCGTTTGGGTTCGGGTCCGCCATATTCACTGGGACGGCGATTTCATTGCCTTCAGCATCAGGTACCTTTGTTTCCTCCGCCTCTACTACCGGAAGGACTGAAGGGAACGTCAACTCTAGGTCCGTATTTTCAAGACCAGGGGCAACTCACTGATTTTGGGGTACTTTTTGCTGAGCCAGCGAAAGAGGGCCGGAACACCCTATGTGTGGCATTAGCATGTTTCGCGCCGACGACATACATATGAGAACATACCATGATTGTGTTCGACCTTTACGGAGGAGAAGGGAGGTGCAGAAAGAGTCTGCAGAAGGGGGTCGTCGTGGACGTGTCTTAAGAGTCGTAGACTGCGCTAATGAGCAGACTCAGCGAGCATCTTGCCATTGGCGCGGGGTGCCACGGCTGATGTAAGCCAGCGGACGAACAAGTTTGACAAGCGCCCAGATCCGAGGCGAGTGGCGGTCCGCTTTGTACGGATATGGGCGCCAATACAACTTGACTCGATCCAATAATCTAGCTGCCTCGCGTGCGCACAAGCACGCATTACACCTTCCCACTGCACTTCCTCCGTTCTCAAAAAATACAATCTTAGGCATGGCACCAGGACCTATGCTCGATGTCCATCCTCCTGCTGGACCTCCGAATGGCGAACCCTCGACGGGCCAGCAGAAGTCGCAGAAGGCGATGTGAGTCCTGAATGGAGATCTGATCGAAATTGTGTGGTTAACATGTCCTGATCGCCAGGACGAAAGCCGAACGTCGTGAGTTGCAAGAGAAACAGCGCGCCGCGAAGGCAGCCAAAGCCGCTGCGAATGGTGCTCCTGGAAAACCAAGCGGAAAGCCTAAGGACCAAGGCGCGCCCCAGGGCGGCGCCGCGAAACCAAAACCCAGTCGCGCCTCGGACGCACAGGCGAGACCTACCCTTCCTGCTGCGACGAGAGCTACCGAAAAGGCGAAGGCAGGCCAGGCATCGATGGCTGTCGATACTGCTGCGAAAGGCACTCAGGCCCGCGGTCTGCTCATCTTCTCCCATTTCGGCCTTCCGAAGCCAGTCAGTGCCGCGAAGGGCGACATCCACCCCGCCATCGCCCGACTCGCTCTCCAATTCTCCACGTTCAAAATCACCGGCGCGAATGCTCGTTGCATTGCTACTCTGACCGCGTTCAAGACGGTAGGTACACATCCTCCCATCCATTTAGCCACCACTGAACAATGTTCCGTAGATTATACAAGACTACGTTACGCCACCGAACCATACCCTGTCTCGCCATCTCATGACCTATCTCTCGCCCCAAATTAGCCATCTTGTTGCTGCACGGCCCATGTCGGTGACCATGGGTAATGCCATCCGTCAGCTCAAACTGGACATCAGCGGGACGGACTTCGACCTCCCAGAACAAGACGTAAGTAACTGAGACGCTTCCTCACTATCACCTCATTCACTCATCGCATTCGTACGTCTAGGCTAAGGATGCGCTCTGCCGTAAAATTGATACCTACATTCGCGAGCGAATCATCATTGCGGACCAAGTCATTCAAGAGACCGCTAGCAATAAGATCAAGGACGGCGACGTGATCCTTACATATGCTAGGTACGGCACCACACGTTCTAGGCTCGACATAGACCTAATGCTGTCGAGTCAGGTCGTCCGTAGTGGAGAAGGTTTTGCTCGAAGCCCATGCGTCTGGCCGCAACTTCTCGGTCATCGTCGTTGACTCAAGACCGATGCTCGAGGGTCAGTCGACATACTTGATCCGTACATGACCATACTCCGTCTGACAATCGTGGGTTAGGCAAGCGGCTCGTCGCTGTTTTGTCCGAGGCCGGCATTCAGTGCACCTATCTCCTACTGCCCGCGCTTGGGGCCGTGATGAGCGAGGTTTCGACCGTGTTCGTCGGCGCGCACTCAATACACACCAACGGTGCTGTCTACTCTCGTGCTGGTACGGCTCTTGTAGCGATGATGGCGAAGCGTCATTCCGTTCCCGTCGTCGTCTGCTGCGAGACGTATAAATTCTCCGAGAGCATACAACTAGATTCTTTTACGAAGAATGAACTTGGTCAGTCGCTTTCCGCATACTCTCTCCTACCGTCCGACTGACGCCGATTGTGTCTAGNCCCCCCTCGGTGATCTCTTCTCGTCATTCCCGAACACGAAACCCCGGGAGAATCTCACGCTCGAGAACAAGCCGAATCTGGAGATTCTCAACCCTCTCTATGACCTCACTCCACCAAGCTGTATCACTGCCGTCGTCACCGAGGTGGGCGTGATTCCCCCGAACTCGATTAGCTCGATACCCGTCGCCCTCGGTCGACTGCTGTGATTATTCTTGCCCATTCTTGCTCTTCGCGTCGCTCTTGTCTTGGTGTCTTCGCGCTCATCTACCCTCACGCATTCCGTTCGCATTGCATTGCATCGCATCGCATCTGCACTCGCACGTCCATTCTCGATTGAGTTATTTGATTTTCATCCTATCCCCCTGCCCAAGTTCTCCCCGAGTCGTTCACCACTTCCGCCTGTCTCATATAGCGTAGGTACAGTAGTGGACAGTAAAGGTCACTATAGTCATGAAGTGCTGTAGAATCCATGTAATACTATGTCTCGCGAAGCTGCTCTCCCGAACTTGTAGCAACTCAATCTGAAGCTTGAACTGGAGGAACGGCCGAATTATATTGTAGAGATTACAGAGATACTACAAGGGTGGATCAGAGTTCTGACTTGCCCTGCTCAGAGCCCTGAGAGCGAGCGGCGATCTGCTTCTCAATCCACTCGAAGGCGATATCGGTGACATGCTCTACAGGCTTATCGTAGAGGTATGGCAGGACGGGAATAATTGCCAGACCGGTCACTGTAGGTCCCCAGCTCTTCACGCGTGGGTTCTGCACATTCACGAACGCTTTCTTGGCCTGCTTGACCGCGGTGTGGATTGTGAACGCTGGGAGTGCCCTGAAAGTGGCAGCGCGGGTCAGTGTCGTGACCATCGACGATCCTCCGAAGGCACATACATCGAAGCGACCGACTGGAAGACGGCGCGCTTGACCGCGACCATCGAGAGGCGAGTTGGCTCCGAGAAAGTCGCGGCCTCGAGTGCGGTGGGCCCTCTCCGGTGGGCTTTGTATGTCTCATACCCGACGTCTCTGGGCGAGAGGAAGCTATATCAGGAGGGGGAGATACGGGATGGAACAGCACATGCTACCACTCACCCAGCGAGATAGAGCCATGAGATACCATATGCTGCGGTCACCACCGCTGGATGTACGACCGGACGGAAAGCCTCGCCCACGTCACTGGTCTGGCGTAAATCTATCGCTAGATACAACGACAAGCATCCGAGGAGACTCACATAAGCAATGTACCGGTGCCCTGCACGGAGGGCAGTCCTCAGCCGGGCACCATAAGCCATGTACCGGAGGTCCGAGTCAGTCGAGTCGACATTCTTGTCGGCGAGAGTGTCGAGTTTCTGCTCTGCCTTTTCCTTGAGCGGCTCAGGCATGACGATCTCAGCACAAGAGGTGGTCAGGTGGGTGGCCTATGGCTAGGATGAGAGGAACGTGCGAGTGACGGAAGAGAGAATGGAGAGACAAGGACACATCGGCGTGATCGGGAGGGTGCCGGGAAGCGCCGAGAATGACTGGAGAGGGCAAGCGGCAGAAACGCTCACGGCGTCTTCTTGAACGTGCTCGGTCACCTCCTCCCTCCGCCCGCCCCGCCCGCTATGGCCACCGCTGCCCCCGCCCTCCAGCAGGATACCCCCGAACACGTCGTGTTCCCCACGCCGGAGCAGTCAGAGCAGCACCAGGACAAGATCAGCGCATACTACAGCCTTGTCTTCCCCAACTTCGTATACTATCTCCAAACGCTCAATGTCACCATTGGCCGACGTTGCGTTCCAGCAAACACTGCATCCTCTTCAGACAATCCTCAGGTCGACGTGGACCTGGGTCCCCTCAAGAGTGTATCCCGTCTCCATGCGAAGATTGAGTACGACGAAGAGGAGGAACGCTTTGTACTCATCGTCATCGGTCGGAACGGTGCATGGGTAGACGGGGTTTGGTCAGGGAGTGGTAGCAAGGTCCCCTTGGGCGACCGGTATGTCCTGCACTTGGATCTTCAAGCCACGGGGTATCTCATGTTATATACAGTGCACAGATACAGATCGCTTCCAGGACATTTTTCTTCGTTCTCCCGCCACCCGCTCCTCCGGAGGATTCCCCTTCACCCAGTTCACAATCTTCAGGCAACCGAGCACGCTCTCCATCGGTTGACATCACGACCTACTCTCCTCCATCCTCCCTACCCTCTGACTCACCACCACCTGTAAGCGTCCATGCTGCAGCACCCAAGATCCCGCCATTGCCGGAGGTTTCACTTCCCAACTCCAACAACATCCCCCATCTCAAGTCAAACTCGAAGAAGCGCAAGAAGTCAGACCCCCTTCTACCTCCGCTACCACCTCCCGAGGTCATGCCACCAAAGCCACCTCTAACTTATGCGCAATTATGTTATCGCGCTATCAAGGCTCTTGGTGGGAAAGCTTCGTTGCAGGAAATCTGCCAATGGATCAAGGATAACTTCGATTGGTATAAGTATTGCAGTAAGGATTGGGAGGTGAGCATCGTGTTATCCAGAGTTTTAGTGACAAGACATAACCGTGGCTCGCAGAGTTCTGTGCGACATAACTTATCATCAAATGTGGGGTTCAAGAAGCTGCTCCGAAGTAAGGACGAGAAAGGCAAGGGTGCACTCTGGGCTGTTGACGATGCTCACGAACATGCGTTCGAGGAGCTCGATGCCCGTAAGCAGAGCACTTTGGTTGGCAGTGTTGGCGGGAAGGACAAGGCGGGCGGGAAGAAGGGGAAGACGGTCGTACCATTGGAACCTCCACTGAAACGAAGCGTCAAGGGCGACCTCAAGGGTGCACCACTACCACCACCGCTAACGTCTACACCTCTTGCTTTGAAGTCCACAAATCCCACATATCCATCCAACGCTGCATCGGCCTCCACTTCACCGCCCTTGCCCGCCGTATCTGCTCCTCCTCCCATCAAAGCCGAGCCTTCATCTGTCACACAGGTACCTCCATTACCGCCGTACACCCAGGCGCCTCCTCCTGCCACTGCGCCGGCCGCATCTTCCCCTCCGACTAATAACGTTCAGTCTCCTGGTCAGGCCACTGGCAACGTGACCGTAACCGCTTCACAAGCTTCCCCTCCTACTGGCGCACCAACACCCGCCGCAACACCGCTCTCCACAATCCCAGCCTCTGTACGAATACCTATCGTGGTTGGGCCTGTGCCATCCTCCAATTCGTCTGGCGGCGCTCCTTCACCACCCAAACCCATTGTCCTTCATGACAATACTTTGATCCTCAACCCGGAGATATTTTCGCATCTTACGCCTCAACATCTACAGGATCTCGAGGCACTTGGCGCCCAGAAGGCGCTTGAGATCCTCCAGGCATACATCGTGCGGTACTACAAGGAGAAGCTGAAGGCTGAAGGTGGTCGTGGACGGGGCCGAGGACGTCCTCGACGAGGGCGGGGTGGGGCGACGGGCCGGGGCTCAACACCCGCCGGTACGACTGCGCGAGCAGACGCTCCGACGACCGGACCGTTCACGACGGCGCCCCTTCCCCCGCGCCTCCCGAAACCTACGACTGCGCCACCTACCTCCGAGTCTCCCTCCGCTACGCCCGGGAGCGTGGGATCCCAGCATGATGGTGTTACACCCGCACAACCGCCACCGACGTCTTCGCAGCCGCCGGTCGACGCCCCGTCCCCGATTGTAGTCATTGACGACGACGATGGGCCAGAACAGGAGCCCGCGGCGAAGCGCCGACGGCTGGACGAGCCAGTCATCGACCTCACGGGTGCATAGCGTGCGCCGCGCATGCAACATCGTCCCACACAGTGCTCCCCGCCCACGCACGTTCATAGAAGTCCCCGCCGCCTTCGTCGCACGCGCGCATGCGTCTGTCCGATCTCCTCTTCTCTTGTTCCATCTGGTCCGGCATAGACTTCGTCATCTCCGTCCGTCCATCCATCCATCCCATGTAACAGTGTTTTGCATCCACACACCGTCACCGTCACGACGTCCACGTACGCTTCCGAGTCTCGCAGCACATATTTCGCGCGCGCGCCTTCTGAGGGGTGCATGCGCGCGCACTGTACAGTTGAGGGCACATACGTTACAGTACACATCGCTATATTCTCCGCGGTACCATACATACATACGCAGACCAGGGTAATATCACCAGTCAGGTTGTTGGTTGTCGTCGTGTTGTCTGACCTCAGCGGTACCCCCAGGCCTCGGGCCTGGTGCAGCACGCTTAAAGCTTGATCGTCCTGCGATTGCGCACGCCGCACGCACGATAGCCTCTTTGACTTCCTTGTCCTGTGCAGTCTTTGCGACTGGCTGCAGCATCAGAAGTCCTTCGCGAGCACCCGGATGCCCGGGAGGTAAACGTTCCAGTGCTCGATCAGCTTCCGCGCGCGGTCGCTGACCCGCAGCTTCTCGGTGTTGCGGTTCGCGTCCGCAAGCTCTTTCACGGTGTTGTACAGTCGCGTTTTCTGCATCAAGAGCAAAGGCCGAGTGTGAGCATAGTTACTCTACTCGAGCCCGTATCTCCACGACAGCATCAGCATAAAAGCACGTGAACCTGAGGCACTCACCAGCAACGCCTCGTAGCTCAGCGCGTCCTTCCGCGCCTCGAGCTCCGCGAGCACGTCCAGCACCGCGCCGACGCACGCCTTGACGTCCGCCGGGCCCGGGCGCGCGTCCGGCGCGCACCGCTGCACCTCTAGGAACCGGCGCAGGGCGGGCACCCAGAATTCTACCGCG
>JAPEVG010000740.1:0-11146 GCA_029747595.1 Trametes cubensis
TCCCTGACTTCCGCCGGCGAATCGCACCTCTCGCCGAAACCATCGACAATGCCGCCCCCGCCCCCCAGGCGAACTCCCCCGCGGCAGCACGAAGGGTACCCGGAGAGTCGCGTCGTCGAGGAACGTACTTACCCCTCTTCCACACGCGAGTATCTGCGGGAAGTCGCCGACCTCGTGAACCATCGCCCGAGGAACGCAATGTCCGGCCGCGAATGGAACCTCCGCCACTTCGGCCTAGTTCGCCGCTCGTCTTCAGGTCCGCCAACTACAACTGTCTCGTGTGCGGCTCGCCCGATCATGATTACCTCTGGTGCTTAAACTGGAGATGTGTCTGGTGTCGCGCCGCCGCACCTGGTCATCACCCCTGGGAGTGTCCCCAATGCCCCGGGGATCTGGGCGAAGGGCCCACGGGAGGGCTACAATATCCCACCGATGGCACGGTGTAGGACCATACGAAGGGGGTAATGTTACAACGCTCAGTACGTCACGGTCACGCAGTTTCCTTTTTCACTCTCCCTCGTGCTCCCGTTATGCCACGTCATCCTTTCCCATGCCACGTCATCCTTTCCCACCGGTTACACGGCTGTTGTATTACTACCCTATCACCTTCCGCCACGTCATCGCCACGTCATCTGTATTCCCAGCCCTGACTCTACGTAGCCATACTGGACTCTCACGGTACGTGGCGCCTATGTGGCGCTGACGTGTCCATGTCTCTTTCCCTGTATATAAGACCAGAGGATCCACTCGGGATCCTCAGCTCAACCTGGTTATCCATTGCCTATTCCTCAGAACCTCTACTCGACTCGAACCCCTGGAGACCTCTTGGTCCGATCCCTAGGACGTCACCCATTGTGACCGATCTAGGCTCGTCGTAACAAATTTGTACGAAAATCAGTACCATCGTACATGTCGGGAACAGCGGCAGGAGAATCCATTTCTGGAGCCCATAAGTATGCGTTCACTCCGCAAGGGCAAGGCTCTGAAGGAGAGAGATATGGGTCTCCATCAAGTGGACCAGCCCCTCGGGCAACGGCAATTTCTGGAGGAGTTATCAATCCTTCTGGAGGTGGAGGAGGAGGCGGACCAGGTAGGCCTGGAGGTCGGCCTGACCCTGAGCCTTCAGATCCCTACTCCCCAGGAGGAGGACCACCAGGACCACCAGGACCACCAGGACCAGACCCAGATCCGGAACCGCAAGGAGCTCCAGGAAATGCGCCAGGAAATGTGCCGCAAGGACAAGGGAAAGGCAAGATCAAGGACCCTGAGGTCTTCAACGGAGACCGAGACAAAACCAGGTCCTTTCTCAATCAACTGTTCCTGTTGTTCACGGCACGGCCCCACAACTTCGTTAATGATTACACGAAGGTGGCGACGGCCCTATCCTTCATGGAAGGGGACAATATAAACTACTGGAAGGACATCACTATTCAGCGAGCTGAAGAGGAAATTAGACCGGGAGTCTATCGAGGCTTTGACTCTTGGCCGGTCTTCAAGAGAAATTTCCTGCTCGCCTTTGCCCCAGTAGATGAGGTCGACAACTCTATGGTTAATCTCACGACAATACAGCTCAAGGACTACTCCTCAGTCGACGAGTTCAATGCGAGGTTCATGGATCTAGCTTTCAAGAGAAAAATTCTGGACCCAGCAGCGCAGCTTGCCCTGTACAGGAATGCGCTTCCAGAATATTTATTGAAGAAGGTATCCATGTCGTACCCTCCGCCGACGACCATTGAAGAATGGATGACTAGAACTAAGGAGATCGACCATAGCTATCACCTTACAGAGAAGATTTTGGCTAATCGCAGAGGACGCAAAGCCAAAACCCCGAAGACTAGGAAGAATGTCAAGATGGTTAATCTCGAGGACGACTCACTCGAGATTAACAAACTCTCTGTCAAGGAGAGACAGGAGCTGCAAGACAAGGGACTATGTTTCCGGTGCAGGAAGCCGGGACATATTTCCAGAGACTATCCTTCTAAACCTAAGAAGCCCGGCAAACCTGTCAGTCGGAAGGTACGACAGGTTACCGACGAGGACTTAGAGGACGAGTCTGAGGAGATCTCAGACGAAGAGGACAATGAGGACGAAGAGGACAATATCTCTATTAACGCGCTCAGGGCTACAGATTTCGAGACGGGTTTTTAGGCAGGCAAGCAGACTCGACGCCTGACTTGCCCAAGGAACTGCATGTAACTATTGTAACCAATACAGAGCGGAGACGCAGTGCTCTGCTGATACCCGGTTACATGCAGGTTCAGGACAAAGCTGTCGAAATCAAGGGGCTCATCGACACTGGTGCAGACGCAGTGATCGTCAATACAAAGATGGTAGACAAGTACAATCTTCCGACAGTCAGACTACCGAAGACTCTGACTTTCCGGAATGCGGACGATAGCGTTAATAGTATGGGAACCATTACCCATTGGGTGGAGGGGACATTTAATCTCCACGGGAAGAAGCTTCCAACAAATTGGTATGTGGCGGACATTGGACGGGACGATGTCCTATTTGGCATGCCATGGATCCGCAAGTACAATCCTAATATCGACTGGGAAAGTGGTTGCATTACTTTCAAGTCGGATATTATCAAGAAGCAGCAGCAGATCCATAAGTACCAATGCGAGCACGACCCACCCGAAGGGATGCTGTGGAATTTCCCAGTAAAACCTCAAAATCAAGATCTGGTTGTATCGTTCGTACGTGCTATACCAGACGAGGACGACGCAGACCCAGACTCCGAAAGGCTTACGTTTAATCCTTCGAGGGCCATCGAGCTATGGTACCGCAAGAAGAAAATCCGAAAGATTAATAAGTCTACGGAGATCGCTATAGCAGCGAAGAAAGACCAGAAGGAGAAGACCTTGGACGAAATCCTACCTGATTTTGTAAAGGACTATCGACAGGTCTTTGAGAAGAAGGCAGCAAGTAGATTTCTGCCCTCAAGACCATGGGACCATGCCATCGAATTCAAGAAGGACTTCGACCATCATACCAAGGGGTCTTGGAGGAAAATCTACCCACTGACCTATACGGAACACATAGAACTCAACAAATTCATTGCGGAGAACCTCGAGAAGGGCTACATTTGAAAATCCAAGTCTCCACTAGCCTCGCCATTTTTCTTTGTCACCAAGAAGGATGGGAGTCTTCGACCTGTTCAAGACTACCGGGCTCTGAACGAGGGGACTATTAAAAACGCATATCCCTTGCCGCTCATTAGCGACATCATTGACCGGCTGAAAGGGGCCACAATATTCACCAAACTTGACATGCGAGCAGGGTACAATAATGTACGCATCAAGGAGGGCGATGAGTGGAAAGCTGCGTTTATAACACCCAGCGGATTGTTCGAACCGACAGTCATGTTTTTTGGTTTGTGCAACGCACCGGCCACATTCCAAAACATGATGAACGACCTCTTCTGAGACATGCTCCAGGAAGGATGGATGGTCATTTACATGGACGACATCCTGATATTCTCAGACAATGTTGAGGATCACCACGAGCGGACGCGAAGAGCTTTACAGCGGCTCAAAGACAGTGACCTATTCCTCAAGGCGGAAAAATGCGAATTCGACAGACAGGAAGTCGAATTCCTAGGATCAATAATCCGGCCGGGGGTAGTCGCTATGGATCCAGTAAAGCTCAAGGCAATTATCGAGTGGGAACCACCGAAAACAGTCAAGCAGGTTCAGGCATTCCTAGGGTTCGGTAATTTCTACCGACGGTTCATTCGGGATTATTCAAAGATAGTCCGACCCCTCACGGAATTAACCAAGAAGGACCAGCCTTTTCTGTGGACCTCTGATTGTCAGAAAGCATTCGACACACTCAAGAAGCGGTTTACTGAAGAACCGATCCTGCAAATTCCGGATCCAGAGAAACCATTTCAGCTTGAGTGCGATGCTTCTAAGGTTGCAACAGGTGCTGTACTACGACAGCAAGGAGAGGACGGACTATGGCATCCCTGTGCCTATTTGTTCAAGTCCTTCACTCCTGCAGAACGGAACTATCAGATTTATGATAGGGAATTGTTGGCCATTGTTCGAGCTCTCGAAGCATGGCGACATTTTTTGCAGGGTTCCCCACACCCTACAGAAATCCTATCAGATCACAAAAATCTGACCTACTTCCGTACGGCGCAGAAGCTAAATCGCAGGCAGGTGCGATGGCATTTATTCCTCTCGGAGTTCAACATTGTAATCAAGCACCAACCCGGAAAATCCCTCACTCAAGCAGACACCCTTTCTCGAAGATCAAGGCATGACAGGGGGGGAGGGGAAATGACAACAAGGACATTGTATTACTGGGGCCAGAACCTTTTGCCAAAGCTGTCAACGTTGAGCTACAAGAGCGCATCCGTGATAGCAAACTACGGGACAACTCGGTAGTAGAGTACATTACTCTAAAAGGAAAGGCTACAAAACGCCCAGAGTTCGGCAAACCAGAAGATTGGTCCAACGACGACGGAATACTCCTGTACAAGAACAGAGTATACGTTCCACCAGATAATCAATTGTATCATGATATAGTCAAGATGCATCACGACGCACCGATTATGGGACACCCAGGAGTCCAGAAAACCTACAATCTGGTTAAACGGGAATATATGTGGCCAGGCATGCGGAAATTCATTGTGCAATACGTCAAAGGTTGTGCCGCTTGCCAAACAAGCAAGGTCAATACGCATCCCATTAAACCAGGCTTAATTTCCATTCAACACAGTGGGGATACTAGGCCTTTCCGGACAATTACCATGGATTATATCACGGATCTACCAGAGTCGGATGGATTTAATGCCGTCCAAGTGGCAGTCGACCATGATGTATCCAAGGCAGCAGTATTTTCCCCTTGCGCCAAGAATATTATGGCAGAAGGAGCCATGGATATTCTGCAAAGGGATGTGTATCGCAGATTCGGACTACCTGCGAAGGTCATCTCGGATCGAGGACCACAATTCATCTCCAAGGCATTCAAGGAATTACACAACAGCCTCGGAATTGAAACGGCACTCAGCACGGCCTACCATCCTCAGACAGATGGAGAAACGGAGCGAGTGAATCAAGAACTCGACTTAGCACTTCGGCTCTACTGTGCTAACAATCCGGAGAACTGGGCCAAACTGCTGCCTCAATTCGAATTCGCGCACAATCAGCAGACACACTCTGTCACGGGAAAATCCCCTTTTGAGCTCCTCTACGGGTTTCAGCCAGAGGCCGCTGGGACAGTCCGAACAACCCCAAAGCATCCAAGTACAGAGCAGAGCCTTCAAAGTCTTCAAGAAGCCAGGGAGAATACAATAGCTGCGCATGCGCAGGCCGCCGCAGCTATGTCAAGAAGGCTCCCCGCTGCGCAAGTCCCGCTGAAGCTCGGAGACAAGGTTCTTCTCGATACAAAGAACCTCAGGCTTCCATATGTCTCCAGGAAGTTGATTCCAAAACGAGTGGGACCGTTCACGATCGTCAAGGTCTTGGGACCAGTTACATTTAAGTTAAAACTTCCAGAGAAATGGAAGATACACCCCGTCTTCCACGCAGCGCTACTTACCCCGTAACACACAACTAAGGAGCATGGACCAGACTATGTCCGACCTCCACCGATTCCCACTCCAGAATCAACTGAAGGAGCGGAATGGGAGGTAGAAGCAATTCTGAGCCACTGCACTAGAGGTACCCAAAAACAGTATCTAGTGGCTTGGAAGGGCTGGCCCGCGTCGGAAAATTCTTGGGAACCAGAAAGACATCTCAAGAACGCGCAGTCGATCTTGCGCAACTATAAGAAGAGACACAAGTTGTCGTGAAAGACTCAACCCACTCCCCACTCAAATATTTCCTCCAATTTTCTAAACATTTTCTTATATTCACAATGGTCAACACTCGCACCCATCTCACTGGTCGCCGCTTCTCTGAAGCTTCCAGGTGCAACGTTCCCCGTCCCCCCAACTTCATTCGCGAATGGAGGACGGTTTTCTATAACCACCTCCCCCGACACACTGTCTCGGCCAATGACGAAGGCACCCTCGCCGACCGCATCGGCTGGGTTATCGTTCACCCCGACCTCTACAGTCACGTCGAGGCTCGGATCTCTCATCTCCCCGAGGTTAAAGACCTCATTGACGTCTACCGCGCCCTCGCTAGGGCCGCCCCATCTTACGGGGCTATCGTTGGATACAACAAGAAGACGTCGGCTCCCAAGTCGGAGAAGAGGAAGGTGGATCAAGTCGCGAATGAGGCCTACCAGGCTGTGATCCAAGCAGCAGAGAAAGTTCTTTCTATGCTCGCTAACCCTCAGATCGCGGGGGCTCTATCGGATCTAATGCCCCTTCGTAACCAACACGGCACTCATAGCTGGGGTCACGTTTTCTGGCCACAACGTCTCGACGACTACCCCGAGCCTATCGAGGTAGACTCTTCGGATGTGAGTTCAGACGATGGATGGTCAATCCCTTCAACTGACCCCTGGAAGGTGTCTACCCCGGATCCTGAAGAAGAAGCTATTAAATGGGGTCAGACTTTGGTTCAAGGGTCGACTCCGTCCCTGACCTCCTCCAGTTCCGACTCACCTTATTCTGAGGTGGAGTCTTTCGACCTCTTGCCCGAGCTCGAACAACTTGAGCTCAGCACCATCGACGAGCTTTCGGAGGACAAATTCCATGAGGCATTGAAGGTTGCAGTTCGAGCACCTTCTCCTCCTCCTCCTCCCCCGACAACCGTCACCAAGAACGTCGAGGAACCCCGCGGGCGTTGCGGTTTCTTTCGAGGAACCGGCGACGATCAACTTGGATACGTCAACTCAAACGGCGACATCTTCGTGGTTCCCAACAACCCCTTCGGTATCTCAGTCACTCGCATCATGGTTGCATATCACCTTCGATGGCCTGAGGCCTCAGTCAGAACCACTATGGCAGCAKCWCTYCTTATCGACGACGTCATCGCTCGTCGAGGWAACTTTCCTGCYTTCAAGATYGARGCTGAACGCACCCCRACRACTTATCACCAGGCTCTAGGCATGTCGGCGGCAGAGTCGGCGCAGTGGGATTGTATTCGGGCGGTAGGTAATGAGTCTGATCTCGTCGAGATCTCTTTGGATGTCTTCCGTCCTGAGGTCGTCGAGCGCAACCAGAACATTATCGTGCATGCCTAAGGTCAAGGACGACCTTCAGCGGAGGGGGAGCTGATGTTACGGATGTACAATAGGTGTTTTACGAACTTTACGATTTAGTATGGTCTCTGCCTCCATCTCTGTACGATACAAATACAGCGGACTATAGGATTGTAGCTACGGTTCTCACGGACCAGAATGGTCTCGTTACAGCTAGGACTTTCTAGGACTTACTCTATACTTACCATATAGGGATGCACAGTCGCTTCTGCACAGTGCACAGCAGCACTGCCACAGTGCTACTAGGTTCAACTAGCGCTGACTACAATGTACCAGAAAGTCCGTGTATACGCTAGAACATTCTGTCTCCAGGCCTGCATACATGTATATAAGAGGCGACACCATAGAGCGACCCTCAGCTTTCAGTCTCTTTGCAAATTACGACTTTGATTGCTCGTTACCTCGCTTTTACTGCAAATACTACTACGCGCTTATCTTCGACAAGCTAGGGCTAGTAGCTGAATAGATACAAGCTCTCTATTCATTGACGTCTTAAGGCTTAGTTTAAGAGTCACACTCGAAAGCGTAACAGTACTCAGCACATTTCCCAGCGAAATCCTTCTGAAGTTTGATGTAATCCGAGTGGACCTCAGTTTAGGACATCCCGCCTCGTTGAGCATGATTCGCCATGGCCACGGTCGGGCTAAGGCCGAGCATGCCTTGCGTGAGGACACTTGAGGATGTTCTGATACACGGAGGCGTGTAAATGCTGTGTGCAGGGGTTGCACTGGAGGATCTGGCGAAGATTGGAATATGGAACTCGCCGTGGTCCATACCGTTGAGTACGGCCTGCAATTACTCAACCCTCTTCACCGCCCCTCCGTACGCTGCCTCTGATGATTGATCTTGTCACGCAGCACCGCACCGTGCTCGTGAGTCTGATAGTGCGTCAGCAGTGCACTCAAGTTGAGTATTGGACTGATGATTGGCGGTGAGCTATAAGGTTTTGAAAGAGTGATGAGCTTGGTTAAATGTCACGCATGCTACACACCACCGCACAATCCCACGGATTGATTGTTCGCTGACTGCGGTCTGCTCGCAGGTCTTACAGTATGTCGTATTTGACATGGCAAAGTGGATACCTGCATTCGCATCTGCAACGTCGCACATATTGCGCCGCCCTCTGCAAGGTACCATGCATATCTAGGAAACCATACGTGACGGCTGTGAACACTCACCGGCAGACTGGAGTAGCGTTCGGTGTCGCGGTTGTTTCGAGGTCGCTTGAATGGTGGCAGAGCACACCGGTCAAGAGATTGCGATGTCTTGCGCCTGTTCTGCCTGCACACAGGTGAGTGCAACCGTGGGTTACACTTGAGGAACTTGGGATGGTTGCACGACGTGGGGGAATGGCCACGTGGGTGTAGGAGAGGCTCAGGATGTGCGGGAGGAAATGAGTGGCCTGTGGGAAGTGGAGGAAGCTTGATGCACTGCTGCTCATGCAGGGCGACAAGGGAGATGTATTGAGAGGGGATGGGGATGGTGCAGATGGGCATGAGAGGTTTGCCAGCATCAGAGACGGTGGGTGCGTGTGGGCTCAGCACAATGTCGCGAGTGAGGTCGGGGTTGTGGTTGTGTGGTGAGAAAAGTGAAAAGCAGGTGTGAGAGAAAACGGAAGAGGGGGAGGATACTTGCTCACCGTGGTATGGGTCAGCAAGCTCTCTTCGAGGCGGAGTAGAAGTCCGGTGACCGGACATGGGTGCCGTATGGCTCAGTGGCGCACCTTGGTGCCTTGGCCACATATCTTGAGGCAGCAGGAGTGGACTCGATCAACGAGCTGCGGGATGGCGATGGGGGTCCTCCCAACGACCCGCAGGTCTTTGTCAGCGAGGTCGGATTGCTCCTTTATGAGCTATTGTGCCCTAAACCCAGCAGATTGAGCGTACTTAATCAGCTCCTCCACTCTGCGCGACCCCAATCCACAGAAAGCTTACCTGGTGTTTTGTCACTCCCTTGCTGTTGTCGCCGTCGTCACTCTGGTCCTAGTCAACGTCATGGCCGCTCATCTTCACCCCCAGCTCCAGATCCTAGACAACAGGGATGTTTTATTCAAGTCCAACAAGATCGGCCAGATGTACCTTTTCACCGCCCAGACCCTCCAACTCATCCTCGACCTCGACCACGAGGTTTGTCGCGGACGGTTTGACCCCAAGTCTCGTCCGATCCCCACCGGGTACGAGGAACTCATGGCACTGTGGAATGAAGACGAGACCAATCAGTACGGTCTCGCATTGTTCGAGACGGACGGTCCTCACCCCGAATGAATTCCCGAGGGTCTCCTCATCCCTTACGGCGCAGACGTGCCCGCCACCGCGACTCAGACCGTGAAGGCTTGTCGCGAGAAGGAGCTCTTCACGAAGCTCCTCGTCGCCAAAGCAGAGGACACTTTGCAGACCAAGGAGCTTGCTCGGAAGGGCTTCGAGGAGTGGGAGGCTTGTTGTGGGGAGAAGGCATACGTGGCCAAGTGGGCTGCGGGTATGCAGGTGTTCGACACAGCGCCATGGGAGCGTCCAAGGAAGCGCGTCTGGGAGGTGTCCGTGGAGGAGGCCGAGGAAGACGGGGACAATGTCCCACGTCAGCGTCAGGCAAGTCGCGGCCAAGGCCATTCGTTCACCCTCATGCCCCTCAGGAGCCGTGAGCTGACCCCGGACCGTCGTCGCAACAGGTCCGTGTCTCTTTCCAAGAGTCCCTCTCGTATGCCGAGTTGTGGCGGCACGCCGCTGAGCGACCAGGATGCGTTGGCGGATGAGGATGCGGGCCCGGTAGCTTCAAGCAGCAAGGTCCCTATGCAAGACGATCAGTACAATCTCGATGAGGACACGGACATGGACCGCGAGGAGCTCACTGCCGAGAAGGACACTACTCGACTTGACTAGTGTAGTACGGTACAGGATATTGTGCTACAATACCCGAAGGGCATATGTATCGCGCGCGTGTCGCGCCCTCTTTCCTTTTCTAGCTTTGTCTCCTGCCCATTCCGTCTTCTCCCTATTTCGTCCTAGTCTCTCCTTTTCCTATCACCACCACCATCTGTTCCTTGCTCGCTATCTGATTTATCCCCTCTCTGACGGCCTTCCGTCTCCACACTCGCTTGACCTATAAGTACCTAACTGTCAGTAGAGATACGGCAGCATTCAGAATCGACAGACTTCTAACCTGTCCTTCCTCCGTCTGAACCTCTAGTGTCGCGTCACCGGCCTGCAAGCAGTACGCGAGCGCGACATATTTAAGTGCGGAGAACCTCGAAACTAACTACCTACGAAAACTACCCACGAAACTACCTCAGAAAACTACCTACTCAAGAACAATCAAAATCTTCGACTGAGGGCGGTAATGCCAACGATCCTACGAAGAAGGTGAATGAAAATGAGGAGCACTTAGAAATACGTCTCTTGGTCACGCGTCTTCAAAGAATTCAAACCAATGAACCTCACGTTGCTGCAAAGCTTGTCGGTTTTCCTCCTTTCCAGACAGTGGCTCTGCCAAGTTCAGGGTATGCCCTTACTTGGTGGTGATATGCAATTGAATCTACGGAACACGAAACAAACAAAGTCTACTGTACCTTTGCGAGATCTGACCTCTTCTCCCTAGGCCCTGTAGATCTCAGAATCCTCCTTTGAGAAATCTTCCGGCAAGTCCCAGAAGCTTCCTCTACCTACCCTAGAACGCACTGATAGAGCTGGCAGAGTTTCCCCTAGCTAACCCGCTCAGCTGCACGTCCTGTCCAATGGTCAACAACCTGAGAACCTTCCTATCCTGTTCTCCTTATCCCTATCCAATCCCGTCCTTCAACAGTGTCTGCACTCAGGCTGCTAAACCCCGGACTCTGCCGCTGGTCCAACCTGCAGTGGCTTATGATGCACGAAGTCCTACCGAGCGACGGTAAGGCTTAATCAAACTTGTTCTGACACAGAGAAATCAGTGCACGATTAACACCACGACGACTCACCTAGAAATCCACTTGCGAACTTGCTGAGAACTT
>JAPEVG010000741.1:0-11141 GCA_029747595.1 Trametes cubensis
CAGCTCGAGTGTAGACCGAGGAATTCAGAATCAGACGATGTCGAACTCCAAGGGCTGGTTCAACCTCGAGGCCGCGGGCGGCGCGATCCCGGAGACGCAGTTCTTCGAGGGCGACTCTGCGTTCAAGTTCCTCGGCCTCACGCGCACGCAGCGGCTGTACGGCTTCATAGGATGGTGCGCCTCGTCCCTCCGCCGCCTGTACATGAGTTCACATATCACGGTATACTCATGCGGCCTGTCGGCCCTGCGCGTGGTGCTTGGTCTGCAACGTACAGCCTCATAGCCGGCTTCGCGCTAAGTCTACTCGGGACAATCCTCCTCATCCCGCTGGGTCTGGGTACCTTCGCACGTACGTCTCATACCCTGCTCTTCGAATGAGGCACCTCCTGGCCGGCATGTGCCTGACGCCTCTCCTTCCGCACAGTCCTCTACGCGCTCGGCACGATCGTCTCGCTCATAGGCACAGGCTTCTTGATTGGGGTACGTCCGCTGCTTGTGGCAGAATTCATACGCACTCTCCGCGGGCCTTTCTCTCCTTCTCCGCGTTTCCCGCGAACTTCGGGCTGACGAGGTGGTTTACAAATTCCGCGCAGTTTACGAAGCAGCTTAAACTGGTGCGTTCCCTTCCGTGACCTCCTCAATAACGTGGGCGTACATGGAGGCGGGAATTAATGCCTGGTTTTGTGGATTTCTGCACAGATGTTCAAGCCCGTCCGGATCGTGGCGACGATCATCTTCCTGGCCTCGATAGCCCTCATCTTCGTCGGCGCGTTCGTCATCAAAATCGATGTACGTGCCAAGCGACAACTCTTGCTGCCCATCTACCCTCACGCTGACCGCTCCGCTCTCTCGCAGTTCCTGTGCATAAGTACGCGCCGTCTCTCCTACTCTCCCACATCGCGTTATTTCTCTGCGTGCACATTCATTTGGTGCCGAACTGACCTCCCTTGCTTATTGCAGTCTTCGTCATCATCGAGTACCTCGCGTACGCGTGGTACAACCTCTCGTACATCCCCTACGCGCGCACCGCCGTGCTCAAAGTATTCGGGATGTAATCTTGATCGCGCCTCCTCATCTCTCACCGGACGGCCCACCGTGGCTCCGTCTCCATCTCCGGCCCAGGCTCCTATACATACAGTATGTTCCCCTCCTCCGCTGCTGTCTCCATTTCCTGCTACCGCCATCGCCGCCACCGCTGCTGCCATAGGATGTGTTACTCTTGAGCTCTGCTACGGTACGAATAACATGGGACTCGGGATTGAATGCATGTGTAAAACTATACTAGCTCGCCACAACGACCTCACGCCACGAGTAGCTCTTTGTAATGCCCGTCGTCTGTTGTGTGGCCATGCGTTTCTTACAGTATATTTATGCGGGCGCGTTTGCAAGCTATCTCCGACTGTGACCTTACTTAACTTATTCTTAGACGTTCTCACTCGTGGCGACAGAAACACATCGGCCGACTGCCACTGTAAGTCATCAGTTTGAGCGAGCAGTTGAGCGAGGTCGTTGCTGCGGGCACTCAGCCCAAGTGAGTAGAGCACGAACGTGTGCAGAAGACAATCATGGCGTTCACGGCCGTAGCGAGCGCGAACGACATGAGATGAGATATGGTGATGATATACGTACAGAGATGCTTCTTCGACCCATGCCTTTCCTTCTTCCTTCCTCTTTCTTCATCTTGCTCCCCAGCCATCTCTTCCCCTTCGGTCCCCCTTACCCTTGGCAGATAGACCATCAACCCTCGCAGATAGAAGAACAGACGCAGACTACAGATGACTTGCACTGTTCCCGCATCACAGCATGCAGCCATCGCAGCGGAGCCCAATCAGCCATGCCCTTCGCATCGGCTTGCAAGTTTCGTAGCTCAGTGGCCTTTTCTGGGTGGCGGCAGGTTGCGATCACTACATTGTTCGGCGAGGCTATGATCTGCCGGACGAATTCGAGGCCCAAACCCCGAGAGGCGCTAAGCACAACGAAAGGCTTGTGTGTCTAGCCATGCGTGCATACCAATGACGCGTACTCACCCAGTAACAAGCCAAGAGGTGGGTCGTACAGCAGCCATGGTAGAGGGGTGATGATAGGACATGCCTTCACACGCCGCCTGTGGTATTTCTACACCTTCGTAGCACGTCGTCAGATGATCAGCTGTCGAGATTCAAGGTAGAGAGCGCTAAAGATTGAGAGAAACGTACCATTCACAAACTATCTTGCGGGCCAAACGGCGCGAAGTCCAGCTTGTCCGACGGGATCGAACTCGACGTGGCGTCAAGCCGGTCGAATCGCAGCCAACACGACACCGTTGGGAAACGTGGACTACCTATACGGCCAGGAGATTAGCAGGTCAGCGGCGAGGAGCACTGAGCATCTCCGAGTCTCTCGCGGTCTTGGCTGGACAAGCTGACTTTTGCCAATAATTGTGAAGACGCGACTGGATCAGGGCTATTGGGCGCATTGGATGCTGGGCGCCGCGGTGATACATACAAATCATGAGTGCAGTTGAGAATGGATCGTTTGTTATGTGCTACGGCCACAGTCGTACGGAGTCGCACACCGAGTCCGTCGGTGTCGGTGTTGGCAATGCATGGAGCAAGTTGGACACGTTTTATTGGCGCGAAATGCCCACGAGTGCCTGATAGCAGACCGGTTTTCCAAGAAACTAGCGAAGATATCCGCCAAAGTAGCAAGGAGCTCGTGCTCATCGTGGGTCAATCATGATCAAGTTGGACCAAGCATGAGTGACGCTGAGGATCTGATCGGACTTTCAGTACTTGGCACGCCGACATCGCGGCGCCCAAAGTCGCGCATACGCGATGAATCAATGACATCCAAGTTCGACATACGCTTACATGACAATAACCAACAACAAGCAACCTAAAATGCGCGGAATAGCCCATCCATGGCACAGTGAGCATGCGTATCACCAGGGGATCGTCTCCCCGTTGTATCGCAAATATTTCCCGCTGTCTGCAGATGTCGCTTCGGTGACTACCTTCAAGATTCCTGCGACGCTCTCTTCCGGCTCAAGCGCACCGTTTGGACCCCCCATGTCTGTCGGGATATGCAAGTTCGTTAGTAACCGACCGACTACCAAAAGCCATTGCAACTGTACCGGTCTTGACGTGGCCAGGGCAGAGCGTGATCGCGATGAGGTCAGGTCTAGCTCCTTTCTGCTTCACAGTCTGAAAGCCCGTCATTTTGAGACCCGGTTGGCATACCAAAGGATAGAAAAAGAAATTTACAAGCATATTGAGAGCTGCTTTGCTCATCGCATAGGCGGGGAACATCCCGCTCAAACCAAGTTGTTCGATCGACGCAATGCTTCCTACCCCGCTCGAAACGTTCAAGATGACCTTCCTCTTGCTCTTCTCGATCAAGGGGAGGTACACTTGCGATACCAAGGCGGGGCCGGCGGCGTTGACACGGTATGTAGACACTAGCGCCTCCGGGTCAAGAGTGAACGGGGTGTCTTGTACTGTCTGTTATGCTTGTCAGGAATCTACGCGACACGGCTAAGATAAGTAGGTGCGAAACTCACAACACCAGCGTTGTTGATGAGATAGTCGAGGCCTATCTCCCCAAGGATAGGCTCGACCTGTCCAAAGGAAGCACGAATGGAGTCGAAGTCACCGGTGTCCATCTGCACAAGGTGCAGCTGGCCTTTGGAGGTGCTCTTCAGGGCATGAAGCGCGGTCGCTTTCTCGGGGCTGCGGCATGCGGCTACGACGAGATTGTCAGAGGAGGAAACCAACTGGCGGACAAGCTCGTAGCCGATTCCGCGAGAGGCACTGTACAAATATAGAGTCAGTATGTGTTCGTATGGGCCAAATGGACGATCCATTCTCACCCAGTAACGAGCCAAGTAGTCAGAGGCGATGTGGATGGCATGATGCGAATTCGGCGATGAGATGTGACTGACTGGACAACTATCGGCGTGCTCCTGTCCTTTTATATGTAGAGCACCGTCTCCCTAGGTGTATTCAGAAGCGAACACGCAAACGTACATGGTTCGGATAGGCGCGATTGGGATAAATCGCAGGTACGTGATGATTACTCAGTTTCCGGATGTGCTTCGTCATATTGCGTGCCTTCGTGAACGGACAGAGAACGTGTGGGCGTCCAGGCAATACCGCACCTGGAAAAGAATGGTTGAAACCTAGAGTGCTATCTAGGGGAGATGGTCAGTATCCCCGGTCAACCGGGGTCGCGCACTCGAAATCGGAGAAGGTGAGGCATCAACGTCAAATTGTGAGTCAGCCTACCAACCTACAGGTTCGAAGTTTTTATCAGCATCTCGTCCACGCTAGGCATCTAGTGTGAGCATGTACACGAGAGGTTTGGGTGAACGAGAAGGTAACGTATGACCCGATTCCAGCACTGTACTGCGAGCGCTCCTGTATGACTTACAATAAACAGCGCCCAAAATCATAATATTGCTCTACTGACCCTGCGAGCATGCCAAGAAATGGTCTGGGAAGGCTTTAGAGATAGCGTGCATCTTAAGTGTTTCTGACAGACTCGCCTAAGATGCCAGATTTTCTCGACATGCTGTCGATCTGACCGGATGGTGAGTATATCTTTTCATACCAGTCGGGGACCCGGAGATATTCAGACAGCCTTACCGGCTCAAGCGCTCACAAACGAGTACCTCGACGACCCAAACACCTCCGCATTCACCCAAGCCGGACGACTTGGCATGGGGCGCTTACTATGAAATAGTCACACAGGCGACAACACTGCCGGCTACTATCAATATTCGAGTTAGGTACATTCGATTGCGATCGGAAAGACGTTGAACTGGTCACCACGGGAGCGATTCTCCGTTGTACCGGAGATATTTGCCGCTGTCCGCAGGTGTGGCAGAAGTGACAATCTTCAGGATGCTCGATATGCTCTCCTCTGGTTCCAGCAGGCCATCCTTACCACCCATATCTGTAAATTGATTGACATATCAGTTCGCATATATGCGGCTAAATTGATTCGGGTCGGCCTGACCTGTCTTCACCCAGCCCGGGTCCAGCGTAATAGCGATGATGTCTGGGCGTTCCGCCTTTTGCTTCACCGTCTGCGCATAAGATGTAAGTATAGGCTCACAGATTGCGAGAGGACGTCATGCGACATACCAGCATGTTTAAAGCAGCCTTGCTCATGCTGTAGGAGGTGTATTTCTTGTCCTTACGTTGGTCGGAAGTCGCGATGCTGCCGCCAGTGCTCGAGACGTTCAGGACGACCTTCCGAGTGCCCTTCTCGAGGAACGGCAGGCAAACCTGAGAGACGAGCGCTGGGCCAGCCGCGTTGGTGCGGAGAATGTCCATGAGCTGCTCTGGGTCCAGGGTGAACGCGGTGTCTTCTGTGATCTAGCCCGTGGTGAGTAGCACCACAGTCCCCGATGCTCGAATCAGCGATGGAGTCGCTTGTAATGTATGCAGATACTTACGATGCCTGCGTTGTTGATGAGATAGTCTAGACCTACGTCGTCTAGGATGGGTTCCAGTTGCTTTACCGATGCACGGATGGAGTCGAAGTCGCTAACGTCCATCCGCACGACATGCAAACGCTCCCCTCTTTCACTCTCCTTGAGGGCTTGCAGGGCGGTAGCACTTTCTGGACGGCGGCACGCCGCAATGACCACATGCTCAGGGGATGAGACGAGCAGTCGCACAAACTCGAGCCCGATGCCACGGGATGCTCTGTGATAGACGAATGAGCAAATAATCTAATACGTGACTTCTCTGCTGTCGAAGACTTACCCTGTAACGAGCCAGGTTGTGGGACGTGTTGCGGATGCCATGCTGCAATATCGCTGGCCTATTAGCTCACATGCGATGAGGCCTTTTATCGGATGCCCCCTTCTGCGAGGGTCAGTAGGTGGTTTCGGGCAGTTCGGAGGGCAAAGGCAAGTCCTCTTCCGACCGGAAATGCGAGCGGAGTATGACTCAATTCGTTTCGGACAAGGGTTCCGAGAAGTGGACACGAATGAAGCTTGGATACGTGCGATCTAGAGCCCAGGAAAAGATGCCCGAGGGCTGCCCGAGGCCAACGAAACAATCGATGCGAAACAGGCGGTGACGAAGCCATCGCAACAAAGCCCTTCTGCGTGTGCCATGTGGACAAAGCTGCGTATTCGTGTTCGAGAGGTCGCTTCCTTGGATTTGACTGATGCGGAGGGGCACAAGACGTGGTCTGTTCATCGACGAAGGGCTTCTCGAATGGGCGCCTGATACATGCAGTAACTGGCGAATGCAAACGCTGCGGAATTTCAATAGTCTTAACTGTACGAGTCTTGGGCTGCGGGCAGAGGGGGTAAGGAGGAACGTAATGTGACGAGCCTTACTGCTCGCGGACCCAGAGCCCACTATGCATTTGCCCCCAGGCATCACCACGGGATTTCTTCCCCGTTATAGCGAAGATACCGCCCGCTGTCCTTGGAGGTGGCAGAGGTTATGAGCTTGAGGATACCTTGGACGCTTTCCTCAGGCTCAATCAACGCCCCTTCGCCACCCATCTCTGTTGGGTCGTGTCAAGGACTAATTTGTGATCGAGATGGATTGGACGTTACCTGTCTTGACCCACCCGGGACACATGGCGATCATGATCATATCGGGGTGTTCAACCTTTTGCTTCACAGTCTAAGGAGGTTGAGATCGTATGTATAGCGATAGCAATATAGCATACGACGTACGAGCATGTTGAGGGCGGATTTGGTCATCGCATAAGACGCGTATGCGTTGCCAAAGTGTTGCACATGGCTGCCCCCGAAGCTGGACACGTTCAGGATGACCTTCCTACTGCTTCTCTTCAAGAACGGCAGGCAAATTTGAGAGAGGAGAGCTGGGCCGGCAACGTTCGTTCTAAAGACGTGCAGGAACGCCTCGGGGTCTACAGTGAATCCGGTATCTTCGGTGCTCTGCGTAACGAGATAGGTTCAAAGGTCGACGACGAATGACGTCCAGAATGGTGTCCTCGGTACTTACAATACCGGCGTTGTTGATCAGGTAGTCAAGACCAGTGTCCCCCAGAATGGGTTCAAGCTGCTTAGAGAAACCTCGAACCGCCTCGAAATCGCTCACATCGATCGTTACGATGTGCAGGTTTCCCGTCGCGACGGTGTCCTTCAGGGCATGGAGGTCGACAGCCTTGTCAGGGTTGCGGCATGCAGCAATAACTACGTTGGCAGACGACTGTACGAGCTGCCTGACGATCTCATAACCAATGCCGCGAGACGTTCTAGCGGAACAATACTTAGTAGTTTTGGACGAGAAATACGAGCGGTGTCCCTACCCGGTGATGAGCCAGGTTGTGCGACGATGCGCTGTTGACATGGAGGTCGATTGCGAGGATGATGGCGGCTAAGATAGGTCAGTTGTCCCCAGTGCCTTACAAGAATTATGAATGCATCGTGGCTCTTGAGAACTCTCACGCACCGGCAGGAGGAAGAGGCGCGAGCACTAATCCGTCGCCAGCGCCCATTCTCGCATGACTAAGGATATCGTGCCGTAGCTCTCCGCTCATAGGTGGTGATCAAATACCGCCGTGGATCCCTAGAGACTTTGCATGTCTTGTTATGGGCCGTCAGAGCCAGCCACACTGACTAGTAACGCTACCGTCAACTCATCGAAGCGGACAGGAAGACTCTTGACACGGCGTATCCAAGCGGTTGATGAAGGCCCACACAAGACTCTGCGGAGCAATCTAGAGTTTCTCTGGTTTCCAGCTAGTCAGGACTTGGTGCGGACGACGGTTCAATGTGCCAGTGGTAGTCTGAGGAAGAAGTGCACGGTGCCACTCAATTGGCAGTTGCCGGCGCCCATGGGCCGTGGGGATCGTTATGGCCCTTGCCACGTGGTGCCGGGTGCAAGCGCTTATGGTGCGTGGCCCAGCTCTTATCGACCTCCTTCAACTTCTTCAACCGTACCTTAGCACTGGAGACATGCGGACAGCGAACTTTGCTCACGCGGCTATGAACCAAAAAATAACGTCCTCGTTTAACTGGTATGCACAGCAACCCAAAATGCATATATACCAAATCGGATGACATTGTACTACAGAATCCTTGCATACAGGAGCTCGGGACTTTACCATAGGTAGGCGGCGCGCCGAAACACCACTTACAGCAGCTACTGACACTTACTTTGCTTGGGATCCGGGCGCATCCACTCGACGTCACAGTATTCATGTTCACAACCTCCGGTTCAGGTGGTAGCAATGGCCATAACGTATGTGGCAGTGAACGCCGATTACCACAGGATGGTTGTGCCATTGTAATTCAGGTATCTTTATCTGTCTTTCACGGTAACCGGATGCACGGTACTCGGAAGCTAAGAAACGCAATCCTGCGGCTTCAGCACGGCGTCTTCTGGGTGTTCTGGAGACGGGTGCTGGGCCAGCGGGATTCGTGTGCACGGCTCTGAGTAGCATCATGCCCAAGGGAAAATGCGGTATGAACACTACTTTCGACGCTCAGCGAGTATGATACTGTTGAATAACCGAGTTCTTTTTGTTCATAGTACATTCGAGGTAGGCCGCATACAATGTGGAGTAGACTGCTATTATATGTGAACTACCAGGGAATGACCTCTCCATTATACCGGAGATACTTCCCGCTGTCCTCCTGGGTTGCCGAGGTGATCACCTTCAAGATGCCGGACACGCTCTCCTCAGGCTCGAGCTGGGCTTCCTTGCCGCCCATATCTGAAGCACGCGTCCCTCGGTGAGTTGCCGATCGGAAATTGCGATGAGATTCACTTACCTGTCTTCACCCAGCCGGGGCACAAGGTGATCGTGATGATATCAGGGCGCTCAGCCTTTTGCTTCACCGTCTGATCCAATAGTCAGTCCATGGCGCAGAGAATATCAGGTTGAGTGATGGCACGTACCAGCATATTCAGTGCGGCCTTACTCATACCATAGGAAGCCAGTTTAGCACCGACGGTTTCGGCGGTGGCAATGCTTCCACCCGTGCTCGAGACGTTCAGGATAACCTTCCTCTCGCTCTTATTCAGGAAGGGAAGGCAGATCTGGGCGACAAGGGCAGGCCCAGCAACGTTCGTTCGCACACTGCGCAGGAGATCTTCCGGGTCGAGGGTGAACGCGGTATCGAGAATCGCCTGTAGGTATCAAAGGGAAGACGGTGAGTCGAACAAGCCCCACCGTCCAGTGCAGAGAGACGCAGAGAGACACGTACAATGGCAGCGTTGTTGATCAGGTAGTCGAGCCCGATGTCTCCAAGGATCGCCTCAAGCGGCTTGGCGGCGGCGCGAATCGAGTCGAAGTCACTGACGTCCAATTGGACAAGGTGAAGTGTGCCCTTGGCAGTGGCCTTCAAGCCGTGCAATGCGGTGGCCTTCTCGGGGCTTCGGCATGCAGCGACGACGAGGTTGTTCGGGGAGTCTACAAGCTGCCTCACAATCTCGAAGCCGATCCCGCGCGAAGAACTAGAGATGAAGGCCAGCGGTGAGTAACGCCACCCGAAAGAGGTCCTGAGGTCCAACAACTTACCCGGTTACGAGCCAGGTGGTAGGGCGAGATGCAGATGGCATGGCGTGGAATGGTGAGAAGACAAACGGGGTGAGTTGAGATTGTAGGGCCGTTCGAACGACCTTATAACAGTGCAACGATAGGCGCTTCTTCGATGCAACCTATCTCGTGGGGAGCGGCGAAACGTCTAGATCGACGCTGGCTTGACGTTCAACGCCGACCGGGAAATGCGGGTATGTGGCAGTGACAAAGCGCGATCTGCGTATGTGGGTGCGGTTGCCCTCCTGGGTACTTACCAGCGGCAGCTCGGCCCTTTGCTTATGAAGATCCGCAGCGTAAAGTATTTTCAAGAGGTGTGAGAGACCGGCTTTGCGTGAATCAACGTCCGACGATCGTCATAGTCTGTACGGAACAATGCGTCGCTCAGCGGTGGTTCCGACCGTCACCGGGGCATTCAAGAACGCGGTGACTCGTACTTCGTCGCCTACTCATGACGTAGATATCTATTCAGTTTGAGTTGTGGGGATAACGAGCTTTCTACTTCTCATCATCAGGAATGCGCTAACTCCGCGCGCTGAAGTGTCTCTGCGGAGTTTAGAGCCTCGGCGCACATGCTACATTAGTATTCGCATTCCCACTCGTGAGTCTGATGATGAGGTATGGGAGAGAACGAAGTCAGGTCCTAGTGATACACCCGGAAGTCCACCACATACTTGAGGTCACCATGGGATAGCCTCGCCGTTGTACCGAAGAAATTTCCCACTGTCAGCGGCCGTAGCAGACGTAATCAACGCGAGTATCTTCGAGATGCTCTCCTCCGTTTCAACATAAGCCTCCTCACCACCCATATCTAACAAAGCAATTCAGCTGCAATTAATAAGTGCATGCGATGAACGTGTAATACCTGTCTTCACCCATCCGGGGCACAGAGTAATTGTGATGATGTCGGGCCACTCGGCCTTCTGCTTCAGGGTCTGGGCAGATGAATTAGTAGCAGTTCGCTCAGAACGAAGTGCATCACGGCTGTACGTACCAGCATGTTGAGTGCAGCTTTACTAATCGAATAGGATGTGTTTCTCGCGCCGATTTCCTCGACGGTAGCGATGCTGCCTGCGGTGCTCGAGATGTTCAAGATGATCTTCCTCTTACCCTTCTGAAGGAACGGCAAGCATGTCTGTGAGACTATAGCGGGCCCCACGACGTTTGTACGGAAGATGCGTAAGAGCTCGTCTGGATCGAGGGTGAATGCAGTATCTCGGGCAGCCTGAGACGCTCGAAAACCGATGATGAGTACTGGATACCAGCTCACTTCGACGCATGTAGTGAATACGTACGATGCCCGCATTGTTGATGAGATAGTCTAGGCCAGTCTCTCCGAGAATGGGCTCGAGAACCTTCGCCGAGGCGCGCACAGAGTCGAAGTGGCTAACGTCCATGTGGATGACATGGAGAACGCCCCTGGTGCTGTCTTTGAGGTCATGCAGCGCGGTCGCCGTGGCGGGGTTCCGGCAGGCGGCAACGACGAGGTTATCGGGCGAGGCCAGGAGTTGCCTCACGAGTTCGAACCCGATGCCACGCGACGAGCTATAGTCAAGAAGTGTCAACTGTAGCGCCCGAGCCAGGTGCGATGCCATCGCGCACATACCCTGTAACGAGCCAGGATA
>JAPEVG010000742.1:0-11136 GCA_029747595.1 Trametes cubensis
CCGTTGCCTGTGGGACCGTGATGAGCGCAGGCGATGGATTGCGCGCAGTCTCGACCGGGGTTTGTTGAGGCGACCCTGTGGGTGTGGTTTACGCCGTGATATGTGTTCCCGCCAGTTACTAGCGTACGAGTTTCTCTTTCTCAATGGGCTTGCTAATGACACTCTGGATATGTGCTATTTTTTGTTTGATTCCTGTACATTGTAACATTTACGCATCTACCTGCGCGCGCGCCCGGTTATATATCTGCTGATCGCAATGGTCGTTATACATAACACAAACATAGACCGTGCATGATTATTGCACGTTTGTGACAACGTATAGATTTGAGTTTGAGAAGTCCTCCCATTGCATCCAGCGGGTAAATCGACGCCGCCAGGAAGGCGTTGGCCAATGGGAGAAAATGCCTGCGTGGATATAGCCGCGATCAATGAGTGCAATACTTGCCGACGCGTGTCGCCCCGCGAGCGACCGTCGACCGACGCCCCGAGCCTGGACCCACCGCCAAGCATACGCAGGCATACGCGTAATGACTTGCGCGTGTTGCGGACTCGGCGTCCCGCGTCGAGGGTGCTCAGCGATCGGTGCGCTTCCGAGTCGGTGCACGACGACAGCGTGGCGGGGTCGTGGCGCAAGCGGCAGACGATATCTCACCGATGTGTTACCTTGTGTTACATTCGTACAGCGTTACACAGGTGACGGGCGGATCAGATCTAGCGTTGACATCGTCGCTTTAGTCGCGTAACGCGTTGCACCGGCACTGTGCACAGTGCAGGCGGCGAAATCGTCGACGACGTCGATGTCGGGCCGGGACAGGCTTGGACAGGTTGACAACGTTGAACGTCACACAGGCGACAGGCTTGGAGAATTTGCCTTTTGCTCGGAACGACAATGATCGCATCTCGCGATGCTCGATGCACTCGAGAGGCGAAGTCATCAGCAAAGAGATGCACATTATTGCATTCGTATGCCTACGTACACAAATACCAGCCGGCGTTGCAAACACCACCTCACAGGGAAAAAGCGCTGCAACGAAACGCTGATAGCTTGAAAACACATAAGCGCGCATTAGAAACCCCACCCGAGCTTTGGAAACGGTCCCTTGCGGGGCAATCATTGCCAATAATAGGTAAGTCATGCAACGCTGTGCGGTGCTTGCCTTGTCATAGCCTGCACGGCATGTATTTTCGTATTTTTCAGATCACAATTGATATTCTGCTGTAGGCGGGACGTGCTAATAGCTCCTTGGTGTGTTGATCAGGATATATTATATTATTCATAGGGGCACGCTTTATATAAATGTTTACTATTTCCGAAATATGCTGCAACACGTGATCGACAATTGAGCTTACCGCGCAATTGACCGAAATCTATTGATTAGTGAAGAGAGCACAGAAAGATATGGCTTACCTACCCGACACCTACCTGATACAGCGCATACAAGCAACAAACTGCTTACCTAACATTGCAGCCAACGAGGGAGACTCGAGTCCTACTCCTATCCAGTCTTTCCTGGCAATAACCTACCGTTTTTACCTAGTAGGCGACGCAAGGGTCTTGACGTACCTTTGTGGTAATGGAACGAAGTCAAGAGAGGCCACACAGCCCGACTCAAACTCAGGTGAATATATGCAGTGTCGCTCGATCTGGAGGACTCAACTGTACAGTTACTGGATCAAATCTCGCCGCCGCTGTTCGGTCGTGTTCGGGCGCTAAATGGAATTTGGCACCGACGTGCCAAAATCCCAATTTGGAAGTCACCGGGTCTGCCGAGCCGGCATGGCCGTACAACTTTCGATGTAAGTAGGACCTGCTTTTCACTATCTCTATGTGAACTTAGACCTACGGGACAAATACTATGAATACAATATACGTATGCATTACCCTATGAGCTGAAAATTTGTATAGGTTACCTAGCCGGGACATAGTAGCCAGAATACAACCACGTGGGGCAATGCTTGCTAAACCTTAGCCGCCCGGGAAAACCTTGCTAAACGCTGACTTCCGCTGCATACTTATGCAAGTAAAGTGCGTTTTTGCTGATGGTATAGCAGTGCGCACTGCGCCGGCGCGTGGCAGCACGCTCACATTGAGTCGCGATCGCGTATCGCGCCTAGTAATACATACGAACCCTGCAAGCCAACTGCATCCATCCCTGAGAACACCAGAGAACACCCTGCTGCAGCGCCCGGCTAGAGGAGGTGGCTGAGGCTGGGGTGACCGTTGACGGTGCAGCAGCAGATATCGATGCAAGCACGAATCCAGATGCAGATGGAGATCGCACATTTTTCCATCTAGAAAAGTTTGGGACAAGATGATTACCGGGCCTCCGCTCTCTTCGGCGCCCGCCGCCACCGCCAGGCTCCAGTGAATTGGAACGCACCCCAAGTTACTTAACAGACCCTAACGCGCCTCGGAGGAACGGACGCCATCCGAGCCCGGACGTCGCGCTTCTTGTTATTATGACGCTCTTGTGTTCTGCGCGTCTTCTCTCTTTTTCCGTCGGGTCTTGGTGTCGACGCTATGTCCTGCCAGCCCGCGCTGTGTGGCGTCGTGGCGCACGGCGGGTTTCCGATGAATGCCTTCTGCCAATTCGAGCATTGTGCAGATCGCGTACTGACGACACCTGGCCTCTTAGAAGGGGCACACGCAACGGCATTGACTGCGCCCCAGGCCTGCTTCGCTCGAAGACGAGTCGAAGTCCAACTCTATCACACTCATCCATGACGTTCTAGAGATATTACTATCGAACTTGGTTAGGTTTCGGCCCAGACGTGCCGCATGGATGTGTCCTCTTAATCCCGGTCGGTGCTCCGTAATAGCTTCTTCGCCACATCGTCACTTATGCTGACCCGTTCTATGCCTTCTAGCGCAATGCAGATCGCCTTGGCGCACACACCTGCTCGGGAGAAGGACAATAAAAGCTGCACATGCGGCCACGCTGCAGAGGTCACGGCGGCCCGCAGCACCTCCTCGAACTTAGACGGTTTCCTCTTTCGCCCATCGCCCTTCCCGACTCGGTCCTCGGTCGTCTCGGAATCCCACATTCATCGCTGCGCGGCACATGGCACCAGCGGGTCTGTACGAAGTGAGTACCCTCAACGTTCAGCGTGCAGCCAGCTACCCTCGGACCGGACGCGCTCCGAGACGATATGCAGAAGGTATGAGCGAGCACTTTCCGTCATCTCGCCCACAAGCTTCGGCTGATGCCTAACTGAAGGCGGATTCTGCACTCGACGTGGTCAAGAGGCCTCACACACAGCCCATGCACATGCGCGTGCAGTACCGCACCACGCTGCACGGCAAATTGCAGCTGCGCTGCCTGGAATGCATGGAAGCCGCCGCCCGAGGCTTGCGTCACACTGCACGCCACGTAGCTGCAGCTCGACGGTCCCCAACATTGGTACGGCAGCGCTTCCTGCCGCATTAACTTCGAGGGTACATGCATATATGCCTACGTGGCTTCGAGACTAGACGGTAATGTGTACATCAAGCCTGACAAGGCATGGGCATCATCCACCTTGTTCCCCGCGGATATGCCTTCCTTCCTGCTAATAGGTGTGTTCTTTCCCAACGAACGAGATTCCATGTATGATTTGACCTGTGTCCAGCTTCGTTCATGGCATACTAAGCATGGACGAACGCCGCCTTACATTCGAACCGGGGACCGCTTATTCTTTCCACACTGCCCATGCTGAAAGATCAGGATAGGGTCGCCCTATATGTTCTGGGCACTCGCTGAGGAATTCAATGGTCTCAACCCAAAATGTTTTGGAACATATCTTCAGGCATGGAAACAAAAAGAAGCTGCCCCGGTGAGGCTCGAACTCACGACCTTCCGATGTCTGAACCGGAGACGATTCGATAACAGTCGGACGCTGTAACCAACTCAGCCACGGGGCAAGTTGACAGGGTACGTGATTTTGCTGCTGCGTCCAGGCAGATAATCAGGTTACAGTCAACGTCCCAATGATGACTCTCATCGGGAGTCTGATTCAGGACCTTGACAGAGTCGAGACAGTTTCGATTCGGTGCGGGCATAACGCTCTTAGGCTGTCATCGAGGCGTGCTGAACAGCAGCTCTACTATTGCAAAGGTTGCAGTCATTACAAGTCATTACAATGGGGCCTACAATGCGTATAAATCTCTATCCCATATCATCTAGTCCTCCTTCAGCTTGGATGGTGGTGAGATAAATGTCGTCTGCACGCATTATGACAACGGCTGGTGGGAAAATTCGTAGAGATTGGATCAAGCAGGCGGAGTACTCACCGAAACGAACTTGAGGACCTCGTCGATGAGGAGCACGGGCGCGCTCAGGTATAGTACAGCCTTCCATTCGGTCCAGTTGAGAGGGGTAATGGCGAAGAGGGTCTGATGAATAGAATCAGCAGCTGCACCGAGCGTGGGCTGAGGGACTGAGAACTCACAGTGAAGAAGGGGATATACAAGATGGCGACGTGGAGTGCCATGCTCAACGCGATCGCGCCCACGAGGAAGGGGTTCTTCCACAGGGGCAGCCTGAGCAAGCTCTCGTTCTCGGAGAGCGAGTTCATCGCGTTGAACATCTCGACCGTGACGAGGATCGAGAGACTCATCGTCGTCGCCCGCTTGGCCATGACATTTGTGAACATCTCACAGCCGATTTCGGGGAAGAGCGCCGAGCATTGGTGGAAGTGCGTCTAAGCGGTAAAGTATTAAATTACGCGCAGTCCAATACTGATCAGCTCTGAGCAGCGAACTCACCAGCTGGTAGAACGAGATCTGAGGACCACCAGTGTAGAACATGAACCACCAAGCGTAGCCCGCGACGGTCGCGACACCGACGTAGATACCAATGACGAGGTAGCGGAAGAAGAGCCACTTGGTGACGATCGGCTCGCGGCTGTCTCGGGGAGGGACGCGCATAATGCTGTGGTCAGGAGGGTTGAAACCGAGTGCGGTCGCGGGCAGACTGTCAGTGACTAGGTTGACCCAGAGAAGTTGCACCGGGATCAAGGCCTCGGGCATGCCAAGAAGGACCGTCAGGAAGATGCTGACAACCTCTCCGATGTTCGACGAGACTAATGCAATGTCAGACTTCGAACTCGACGCATGTCCAAGAAGGGCGACTCACTGAGGTAGCGGATGAACTGCTTCGTGTTGTTGTAGATCAAACGACCCTCCTCAACGGCCTGCTCGATAGTAGCGAAGTTCGAGTCGGTGAGAACCATGTCGGCCGCCAGCTTGGCAACGTCGGTACCACTGCCCATTGCAACACCGATGTCCGCCTTCTTCAGCGCAGGTGCGTCATTGACACCATCGCCAGTCTGCCCTCCTGATTAGTGCGAGTTGCAAAACACGACAATATAGACGTACCATCGCGACAACGAGACCCTGGCTCTGCAGAAGGTCGACCAACTGACTCTTGTGGCTAGGCTCCGTACGGCTGAACAGGCTCGCGCGCATAACCGCCTTGAGCTTCTCCTCAGGGCTGAGCTCGTCAAGCTCGCGTCCGGTGTAGCTCTTGCCAGTGAGGTCCTCGTTCTCGCCAAAGATGCCAATTTGCCTGCAAATCGTCTCTGCCGTGCCCTTGTTGTCGCCCGTGATGCAGATCACACGAATACCGGCAGCCTGGCACTGCGCGACGGCGTTGCGGACCTCGGGACGCNGGGGGGTCAAGCATACCGACGAGCGAGACGAAGGTGAGGTCCTTCTCGAAGCGCGAATATCCGGCCGTCGTCTCAGACTTGTAGTATTCAGGGTCAAGAGGCTGGTTCTCGGCGTAGGCCAAAGCCAGGGTACGAAGACCTTGGGTTCCGTAGGCGATTGTACTCTGGAGGAGGGCGTCGCGGAGCTGAGGAATCAGGGGAATGGTACGGCCGTTGACGAGAACCGAGGTACACCGCTCAAGGATAGATTCGGGCGCGCCCTTGGCGAACAGGACGCCAGTACCATTCTTCTGCGCGAGGACGGACATCATCTTGCGGTCCCGAGAGAACTCGAAAGTGAGAAGACGAGGAATGGTCCGCTCGTAGAATTCGTTCACTGCGTTAGCACGGGTCGCGGGGTCAAGGTACGGCAAGTTCTTCGCGAGCTCTGGGTCGGGACAAGGCAGCTTCTCGGCCAGCACCTTGAGTGCCGCTTCCGTCGGCTCCCCGAGATTGGCGTAGGTATTCTTGTCCTGTACATCCATGTATGTAAGATTCGATATGATCGCCAAACGGCATATGCAGAACGTACCGCATGGTAGATAATCTTCGAGTCATTGCAGATAGCACTGATTTCAGCGAGGCGACGAAGGGGCTCTGAAGGCACTTCAGTGATGGCTTTACCGTCCGCGGGGCGAACCGACCCTGTAGGCGCGAAAGTCGTGCCCTCCACAAGGAATTCCCTGGGTGTGCCTGAAATGTCGATCACAGTGAACTGTCGGTGCCGAATAAGCGACCACACAAGATTATACAAAGGACGGACACTGACCTTCGACACGCTCATCTGGTTCGTTGTGAGGGTACCCGTCTTGTCGGAGCAGATCACGTTCGTGCAGCCGAGAGTTTCGACACTAGGGAGGTTGCGTACGATGGCGTTCTTCTGCGCCATTTTCTTAGTTCCGAGCGCGAGACACGCAGTAATCACAGCAGCAAGTCCTTCTGGAATAGCAGCAACGGCGAGGGCAACTGCAATCTTGAAGTAGTACATCGCACCCTTCAGCACACCATGGTGCGCGGGGTCCCAGAAATGCCGGACGTTCACGAGCCAGACCAAGATACAGATGACAGTGATGACCTTCGCAAGCATGTCGCCAAAGTCGTCAAGCTTGCGCTTCAACGGAGTCTTCTCGCTGATTTGAGACGAAATCGACTTGTGAATATCGCCAATGGCAGTCTTCTCGCCAGTAAAGACGACGACAGCAGTGCCTTTGCCATTTACGACCGTGGTGCCCTATCGTGGTCAAGGATCAGATGTCAAATGTATGACCGGGCATAGGCCGGAACAACTCACGGAGAACAGAATATTAATCATGTCCTGCTTCACAGCCCTAGGGTCAGAGACCACGTCGACAGTTTTTCCAACGCTGACACTTTCGCCCGTGAGGATAGCCTGGTCGACGCGAAGGCTGGTAGAAGCGACAGATAGCAGCCGGCAGTCCGCGGGGATCTTGTCGCCAACAGCGATAGAGATAACATCTCCGGGGACGAGTTCAGTTGCATGTATGCGAGTCCATTGGCCGTCGCGCAAAACCTTCGCTTCGTCGGGGGAGTACTCCTTCAGAGCCTGTGCGATAGTTAGCTTCGCGAAGACGAATACCCAAAACGATTTACTGACGTCGATGGCCTTCTCCGCGTTCGTTTCTTGAATTACACCGACAGTCGCGTTGGCGACAAGGATGAGTAGGATGACCAACGGTTCAACAAATGCGCTCCACCAACTCGAGCCTTCCGACTCTTCGAAAAGCGCGAGTACGAAGGACACTACTGCCGAAGCAAGCAGGATGAGAACTAGCTGGTCCTTGAACTGTTCAAGAATGAGTTCCCAGAGGGGTGTTGGGGGATCCTCGGGGAGTTCTATAGCATACGGTCAACATCCACGCTTGAGTGCAATATATGTTTTACGTACCGTTCTTCCCGTAGAGCTCAGCATGTTTAGCAGCAGCCTCCGACGTCAGACCCCGCGTCTGGTCGACGTTGTAGAACTGCAGGATTTCCTCCCCGGTCTTGGTCCATGGGGTTTCCATGTTGCCAGGCCTTGGCTCGTTGAGCAAGATAGCAGCAGCGAGCTACGGAGAAGTGAATGTCAAGGTATGGAGGATGGGGTATGAGGTCTGGATTTCTGGAGAAGTTGCTCGGCTAAGGAGCGCTCGAGTATAAATGCCAAGTTACCGCGCTTAGCTGACGTGGCGGTTCTCCCCGGGCCCTGGGTCCGTTTCCCGGGCTCTCACCGGGGTGGAAAAGTTGTTCGCGCAGGACGTATGTCGTTCGTGTGCTTGGGAACACCCAGTAAACAATTTCATGGACCACATGACATACGCTGGATATATCGTATGCGAAAGATGCGCATATGTACGGGACGTGAGACAAGTGTATTCTAGCAGAAACGCCCAAGGATGCCAGACCGTGTGAGGTTCAAGCAGCCTTTGGATGCATCCGAGGCTCCTTCGTTCTCGAGAGACTCGGCGTGGTCTTTTCAGCTCTCGTGTACGTCTCACACGCAAGGGAATGACGAGCATGACGAGTGTATTCTGGACGCTTCGACTTTGAGTAGCCAATGCACAATTTGCCATTCGACGCGACAAGTCAAACGCTGCGTGCAGTCGCAAGAACAAGGCACCATGGACCCAATGTTTTAAGTGTCCATCACATCGCGAATATATTGAGCCGTAAAGCATACGAGTGCTNGGGGGTTGCAAAGATGCTGCTGCTCAAGAACAGACGAAGAGGATGATTGGTGGAGGATGGGCGTTCGAAAGAGACGGTCGGGGTTAGCCGAGCTCGAGTCCGTCGGCGTTGTTCGTCCCGTCACTTGGGCTGTGACGACAGCCTGCATCCGGCGGTCTCTTGCGAGTGCAGGCCTGCCTCTTGTCCTCGACCTTCACTCTGTTCATTCTTTGCTCCTTCCTATTCCCCACCATGGGAAACAGTGCCTCCTCTGGCCGCGGACACCATGAGGAGATGGTCGACTTCGGCTATCTCACCCCACAAGGCATATACACGGGTCCTCGGGACTGGAACCAGGCGGTCGTTACTCAGCTCATCGTCGACCGCAAACTGGCCCCATTCTATCGTCCTCTGGAAGACTATGACGAGTCTTGGGACGATGACCAGATTCTGGCCGCTCGGAAAGAACTTCCAGATACCGAGGGCGGAGACTCCTCACGCGCTGAGTCAATCAACTCGACTGCCACAAGCCGAGGGCACCAGAAGCGGCCTAGTGCTGCCAAAGAACCAACTCGCCATCCCGAGGCTGCGATTTACAGAGGAGCCGTGGAATGTCCCATCTGCTTCCTGGTGTGTTGCTGCGTTTGTCCCCTGAGGCTCGAGCCACCTTGACATACTGCCTAGTATTATCCACCGAATATCAATCGTTCGAGATGCTGCGACCAAGCTATCTGTACCGAATGCTTCGTGCAGATCAAGCGGGCGGACCCAACGACGACGCATCTTGTTTCCGAACCTGCGTCTTGCCCATATTGTGTTCAGGAGAACTTCGGAGTCGTTTATACGCCGCCCCCATGGCGAGCCGGTCTTGGAAGCGAGGGAGCGGTCAGTCCTCATTGTTGACTTTCCACTCTACTCCCATTCACACCATCCACGTCGGCCAATGTATTGTAGACGCCACCCTCCTGGCCTGACTCACCCAAAGCGACATCTCAACAGTCACTAGACGCTGCAGTTAACACCTCCATGAAGCGCCGGAGAAAGAGCTTCGGGGCCAATGATCCTGAGGTGGTTACAGTCGGTGCGTGCGGTTTACAGGCTGCTACATTGAGCAAAGCGCTCATACGATGCCGAAGACCAAATACATCCCGATTGGGAGGCGAAGCTTGCTGCGGTGCGGGCTGCCGTTGCACGGCGTGCCAACCGACGTATTATCATGCGTCAAGTCGGCGACCGCCTAATCCCAGTAGGCGTTACGAGTGGTCGCGTGCACGCTCTCCCTGCAGAGGAGGGCGGCGCCGAAACAGCCGAAGGTAGCAGTGATCGTGGCAGTCGACGTTCAAGACGACGGCAGCAGAACCAGGAGCTCAACCAATTTTTGGGCACAATGGGGCTCGCTGGACAAGACCTGGAAGAAGTGAGTGACAAGCAACCGTCAATGGAGTGTGTCACTGATCGCTCAACTTTCTTCAGCTTATGGTTATGGAAGCAATGCGGTTGTCCTTGATTGAGCACGAAGCCCAGCAACGGCGGCAGCAGGAAGAAGAGGCAAAGAAGAAGAGGGAGGAAGCGGCTACCTTGGGCAACACTGACGGTGCTTCCGGAAATGCCGTCGCTGGTTCGACGGAATCTGCAAGCCCTTCCCGACCGTCCGAAGAATCCACACCTCGTTCACTCCGACCTACAAACGACTTGNCCCCCCGTTCAACCCGTGACACCTACTCCTAATACCCCCGCTGTCTCAGCTTCTCCCGTTTCTTCCGGCCCCGTTTCACCACCAGAGCAGTCCGTTCAGCAGAGCGGGCGCTCTTCCCCTGCGCCACAGCAGGAGGCGGTGAACGTCACATTATCGGGCGACTCTGCCGCGAACGCAACTGGTACACTCGATTCGGAGCATGGTCAATCTGACCCAATTGCAGCTGTTGAGCCTGTCTCGATTCCACCTGAGACCGCTGGGGACGGTCCGTCATCAGATACCGCGATCTCGACAGGCAATGTAGTCGCCAGCGATGTACCTGCCATATCCGAACCATCCTCCAGCGGGCAAGAAGCGGATGCACAGGCCTCTCCCTCCCCCCTCAACCGACCGCCGTCCTTCTCATCTTCCCTGGCACAATCTTCCTACGACGTGCTCCCCTCCTCGCCCGAGTCAACTATCTCCCACAAGCCTTTGCTAGAGAGCGCGGCAGCGACATCGGATGTTATCGTCGATGGCGACTCCAGCACCACAGTCGCCAACTGAGCCAGCATATCGTGACCCGGCCAAGGAGACCTGTACACTATTTACCGCTGTACGTACGTTCCAGAGGTACGTCGCAAGTTTCTTCATCAATGATCAGTCAGATATTGATTCCCATCCAAGCGATGTACCCTTGTTAGATTCCTAATCATTGCCTGTGTTTTCCTATCTCAACATGAACTCTCGTCCTCGCCTCATCGCGTATAAGCCACATCTGGCTTGGCCATTCCTACAATGGCCAAACGCTGTATTTCTCGGATTCCCTCCTCACTCCTCACGTTTCTACGCCGTTGATGATGTATAGATCCTCCTCGACTCTGTCTGTATAAATCTGAAATGCCGAGTGCTGTTCATCCCCGCGGCGTGAGCCACACAGGCCTAGGTGACCATGTTTGGTTGTGATCAACGCGCTTTGTCACGCGGCTCAGCGTCACGTAAGTTCGTGCCCTAGGGCAACCCATGGAGGCAGCGCGGCATTCAATCTTGTAGGTTGACTTGGAATGTTCTTTTACTCCTTCTATTTCAGCAACTGTCGAGATTCAAAA
>JAPEVG010000743.1:0-11124 GCA_029747595.1 Trametes cubensis
CGTTCCGTGTCGACAGATGCTAACGCGCGCGCTGCAGATGGATTTAATACTTTGGACAGTACCCCGACCAACTCACCGCGTGCATACTCGAGCAGTCAAGACCACCGTTGGCAAGGAAGCGGATTACAGACAACCGAGTCACGAGCGGACGCAACGGATTCGGGTCCCATATCAATTGCGGGATGGAGCGACATCCTGGAGACCAGCGGACAGAGACTGACAGGGGCGACGGCTTTCTCGGGGGCATATCTCCTCGCCTCCGATGTGGGCGCAATAGCAGGGCCACGGCATTCGGTAGATGGTGGCGTACGTGTTGAAGGGGGTCCTCCAGGGCAAACCGTCGAAGAACCAAATAGACATTCAGCAGCGTCTACATTACCTCCCCCGTATCAACACTATACCCCTCGATCGATATGCCCAAGGAATCATACCATTACAACGTCTATAACGTCGGAGAGGCTGTCGCAGGAACCATACATGTACAGGCATATTCATTCGCGCGCGCCGAGCGTGCTTCTGGAAAAATGCGTACCGTCATTCTACTCGACCACCGTAAGAGACGCGAATGGGCAGACGAACATCGGGAGCTACATGATGTACGTCCCGACCAAGACCGCTATGAGCCACCTGCAACGCCGCATATCATCAGTAAGCAATAATGTGACCGCTCAAGACCACTCACCCTGCTCGTTGGCTGAATGAACCAACTCGGGATGTCATTGACGTCGCGATATTGGACGATGTTTCGGCTGGTGCGCTTGTACCCGTGCCTGTCGTGTTCGAAGAGCCTGGGTTCGCAAGGGTGCCATTCACGGATGCGTAGAGCGATGCGATGATGTATCCCCGTTTAGGAATAGCATTATCCGGGAATGCTTCCTCTATCGTGTGCGCTGAAGAGTTCAAGACCTTTGGGTCGAAGGAGGAATGATTTGAGAGAAGATCTGTAGGTATGCGTTGCTTGAATTGAGCATCAACCCATCTACCACCGACACGCGTTGTAAGTGCGAAGATTGGCCTCAAGGGCACGTTCTCGTACCGTGACACTCCGAGTGACTGAGTAATATAAATGTCCAAGGTCGGGTTAGCTTTCGCGCTCTTGGAGTAATCTGACGTGAGGTAGCACGTAAGAGACTCTAGTGAATAGAGCACCTATGTGTATGGAAAAACCGGCCCTCCCATCAGCTCGCCATTGAGCACTGGATGTGAAGGAATCCGTACAGCAGCGTTCGCGCCTCTCTCATACGCCAGCGTAAAGATATCCGTGTCTGGATATGGGCTTGTCGTGTTCGACTCGTCACACGATATCCAAGCAATCCATGGTGCTGTTGCTGCAGCCACAGATTAGTCTTGGTCAAGTGTTGAGCTTCGAAAGCCATACTGGTGCCGTTGAGTAGATTGTCCTCAGAAAAGTGGACAAAGGCCCCCTAGATAGTTGAATTATGAGTCCTATATGCCGTCGCGAAGCTGTTCGCGATAATTCGACATCAGAGTTTGCAAATCAGCTACCACGTACCCGGTTGACTCCCGTACTATTTCGTCCCGAGATCTGGTGTGAAACCTGCTCCGGTGTTCCGGGCTCATCGGGCCACCAGCTCAAGACAAGCCTTGAAGGATCTGTGAAGTTCTGACCCGCAGCCTCGGCATCGTACTCGCTGTCCGTTGCACGGGCAGGAACGTAGGCACGCGACAGCGCAGCGAACACCAGTAGCAGAGGGGCTGTCAGTGTCGCACCGAGGTTCATGTCTGTCGGCTATTGTAGGTCTCCTGCGCAGTAGTGGGATGCGACTGTCGTCCTGCGTCGTAGGAGGCGCGAGAGTGTAGACAATAGACACACTTGGTAAGGGAGGAGGGACTCGCTGACGGTCCCTTACGAACGAGTCATCCATAAGGGCCGTTCAGCTGCACGCGCGGAGCCGGACTCGAACAATTTGTAGACGTGCCTGGCGCTCAGCCTCAGACGCCCATGCTGTTGTACCTGGCATTGCGTGTCATCATTTTTCCAATGGTCGTCCTGCTATAGCCTAACGTTTCTAGAGTACACTCGCATTAGACTCCAGGTTGGGTAAATTCAGTAAGAGAACCGAAGGCACTCTTAAACGCCGCCGATAAGCGAAGTCGCCAGCAGAAGTTGACATCGTCATCCTCCGAGTCGCCGGGCGTAGGAGTTTCAATTCGATGAGACTCGACGCCCATTGTACTCAAGCAAGTTAGACATTGCAATTGCACACAGATAAGTGGCTTTTTTATCTCTCATCAAGTCGAATCTAACCTGATTAGAGCGATTGGCGTGCAGGAAGAGGATTCACGACGCGCCGCTGTGCGCTTGGTCAGAGACGCGTATGGATGAGAACGACCACGTGATCGCGTCACTTCGGCGTCCGGTACCGGCGGAGGATAATCGACTGAAGGTACACAGGGTACCTATTACATTAAGTCATCGCCACTCTTACTGTCCGTTCCTTCTGACTACAGCTCGGTTTTTCCCTCCCTCCGCCGTTGTATGATGGTGGAAGCTCTTGTGGCGGACCACCAGCCAGAGAGATACCACCGTCTACCGATTTCCTCCGAGGAACACGCTGTCCCTCTCGCGGTATGGAGAGTTTACTAGCTGCAGAAGTGTCCTGATTGATACTTGCGTAAGCGTGATTCGGTGCATCAGGAGCTGAACCTTGAGTTGGAGGTGTACTAGGCCCTCCTAGAGCCAGCGAGGAACGGACGTTGGGACGCGGGCCGAACATTCCGCTGATTCGACGACGAGTGATGTATGCGGAGGGGGGAGGTGAAGTAACACTGAGATCTAAAGGTATAGGTGGTGGTGGTGGAAGCGCATGTCCGTGATAATGGTATGCCGCTGTTGGCCTTTGCGTTCGGTAGGACGGAGGAAGAGTGGACATGGTGCCACTATCAGAAGCACAGTCGAGTTCGTCGTGATCCAGGACTGTACTTTGGTTGCTGAACGGGTCAGATGCACGAGATGTACGGCTCCTGAAAGCCTCTGTCGCGTGGTCAGGAGCGGTTTCCTCGGTGTCCGATGCCGCACTAGTCCAGTTGTAATAGGAATAGTTTGTCCCGAGGCTGGAGCGAGGCCGCACCATTGCAGAAGGCGGAGGGCTGACTTCGTCGAGTGGGACGTGTTCGCGCGGAACTGATCGAGCGGACGAAGCGGGAGACGAAGGTGCCGGTGATGGGATGGGTCATCTGGAAAACACTACCTCGGAGAATATCCGCAAATCTCGTAGAATACCCGGAATTCTCGATATTCGGACGGCCGCTATGGAATCTCGAGGAATAAGTAGTCCCCCTAATGTAATCCAGGGGAATACCTGAGATTCCACGAGATTTTCGCATATTCCATGCCTGCCCAGCTGATGCTGTTCGTACTATTGCTCACGCCAATGCCAACTTTGGAGTCATGAATGTACAAGCGAAATGTATTTCGGGATATTATCACTATTACATGGCGATACCACGCGCGCGTGAAGTACTACAAATGACGGGCACTAATGTACTGTACGTCCATGCCTGAGTTCCACCCCACATCGCTTGCAACAGAGTACAAGCCAACTTCATATGGTGTATTCGAAGGGATACTGTAAAGGCAACACATGTCAATAGCTGTTAGAGTACAACAGAAGCGAAGACGTACCCTGTACATAGTCGCGAACTCGTGAATGTTATTTACCGGCAGTGGCCATGACACGTATGTACCTCCAAGACAACTGAGCGGGGGTTCACATACCGTCGCTATGCAGAAAAAGCTTGTGAGGTGTGGCCAAAGATGGGTGCAAAAGGAACTTCAGCACAGGACGGTGCGGGGCTAGGCACGGCCGCAATAACATGTCAGAATCAGCCGTCGGTCATCGTCGTAGATATGGCCTGGGTTGACGTACCTAGTCACAAAGCCGAGCCGACGAGCCTTCCGCACACCATATCCTTCACCATGTTCTGTCAGTCACCATTGTAGTCATCACATTTCCGCCCATGGCGTTAGGCGGACGGACTTCACGGCAGCTTGGCGAGGATCAAGTTGATGTTCGCAACCGAAGATTCGCCAAGACGTTAGCACCTTGAGTCTTGCTCACTTACCTGTATTGACGCTCCAGTAACGTCAAGTGCCGTTCATACAGTGCGCAAGTGCCAATGGTCATGGAGGAGTGAGAGAGGACGTGAGTTGTTGGCGCCAGCACATCGAACTCGAATGGGCGGTTAGCACAAGCGCCCGACTTCAGGGCAGGCATCATTGTACTTGCCGCAATTCGTTCTAAGTCGTCCTCTTGACTCGTTAGGCTGAGTGGCCTCTGGGATCGATGTCCATCTTTATAGAGATTCCCTAGTCATGTCGCTTTCAGGCTTTTCCCTACACTTCCTCACACGGTTGATCAACGCTCAAATATGTCAATAGGCTTAGAAATCTTGAACTAACAGACTGTACGTTTGCTATCCCTCAGGTGGACTCGGGCATACTCGACTCGAACAGCGTGACAAGATATACCTCGAGTAAGTTGATCTAGTTTAGGTGGTATTCTTTGAGGATACACACAAGCTATCGATATAGGACAACCCGAGATGCTACGACCTGGAGTCTGGACGCACACTGGCAGTTACTACGGCACAATCACCAGTACTAATTAGTAATCCTAGACAGCCCGATGCTACTATATACGATTCCCGAAAGCATTCGTTCATATTGTACTTCGGAATGCTCAATGGACAACGGAAACTGCGAGTTTGCCAAAAGTGACTTCTCCTATCTTACACTGGAATATATCAGATTACCCCAGAATCCGACATTCCCATTGGGAAAAGATGAGAATCCCGGATATTCCACGTAATTTCGGATATTCTACGAGAATCCTCCCAGGAGGGTTTTCCAGATGGTGATTGCTGGTTAAGTGACGGTTGGTCTGCGCTAGATTGGACCCCCTCGCCGCCACCCACGACCATCACCCAATCAGGTTCCGAATCCAAATGGATGTTGGGCGGAGGAGCCTTCAGGTGACCTGCCTCCGCGTCAGATGGCTTCTCTGAGGGATGCGCTGAGCCCCTCTTTTCTCTTTGGAGGTAAGACTTGAGAAACTTGAACGCTACCGTTCGAGAGTGAGTATCGCTTCGCGCTGCACACTACAGCTGCTAAAAACCTGGACTCACAAGCATGCCCCGCATCCGCCTTGCCTTTCCGTCGCAACCGCCAATAAATGAAATGTATAAGTGCCGCGCCGATACACAGCACAATGAAGGCCGGGATCCCAAGCGCAACGATCATGTCTTGTCGCGAAGGCGGCGAAGGATCCGTATCCGCGCGGGGTCCAAGGGAAGCACGAGTGACGGTCGCTATCATTGCGCCCCGATGCAAAGAGAGAGAAAGAGGACTGAAGATATAGTATAGTTCTGTTCAAAAGAGTGACTTATCAGCGACTAGCTGAGGATNGGGAGAATCAAGGTAGCCAGAGAGATGAAAGTGTCGAAGACTCTCGTGTAGCGGTATAAGAAGACCAGCCAAGCAGATCTGTCGATACGTACTCTCCAGCGGTGTATGACCACGGTACACCTGGGATTGATCCGGACATTCGGCAAAGACATACTTTACCAGCGGCAGTGCTATGACTCTTTCGGTGCCTACAGGACGTGAGAGCATGGGGGAACTTTGATGGCGTTACAGCGACTCCTTGTTGAGAACATCCTTGTTCTCGATCGAGCTGAGGCATCCAGAAGCCGATTATACTACATGTTCATGAGCCCCAGAGGTCGTCAAAAAAGGGAATACGGTCGCGCAACGACGAGCATGTTCAAGTAACGCGATGGTTGGCCCTCAGGATATCAGACGCCCTAAGTGGGTATCCCGATCCTATCCCCGAAGCACTGTCTGCTCAACGTCATCAAATCTCTGGTAATGCACTCGCATTGTATGGCACGTACCTTGCGCATTGACAACGAGCGTGAGAACGAAATGCCGACAAGGGCGTTGAGCGAGATGAGTTGTGCAGACGCCATGCCACAGACGCGCTGAAGCGGTACAGCAACAATGATGTGTGAGCTGAAAGATAGCTGCCGACGTTTTGAGTTGGCCTTCCTACTGATATATCACGGCGGCGCATGTGTCGCGCTCGGCGCACAGGTGGGCAGTTTCATCAGGAATCTGTAGATGAACACCATCTCAGCGGCGTTCGACCTGATGTGGTCATCACTTACGACGTTTCGCCTTTCAGTAGTTTCTAACCCACAATTCAGCTCATGGATGTTCTGGATCAAACAGCGGCGTTAGGAAACCACGGTCCTTCATTCCGAGCCAGATACAAGTACAATGTCAAGAAGTAATGTCAAAGTACAGTCCCAAGGTCCTTACCGTCGCCGCTGCCGCCGCCGCCGCCGCTCCTGCTCGCGTCATCCCGTAGAGAATCTGCTCGCGCTCGCGCTCAGATAGCGCAGTATACACCTTCCTCCGGAGACAGATCGCAGTTGGACGGCAACGAGGTCTGCAGGTCGTCCGGGCATCCCCTTTGCATGGGCTCAGAACTCGCTCTAGGCAGGATGCCTGGCTCGACGCAGTCCATGGGCTCTGCCGATGGGTCAACGATATCGGAAGGTAGAGACGATTCGTCCTGGGATACATAGCTGTCACGGCTCGGGGAACGAGCATCGTAGTATGAGATAAGGAGTGACAGGAGGTTCGCGTTGTCAGGAGTGGCCCGCGGGTCAGATGTGGGTCGGCTTGGTGGCATGGGGAAGTTGTAGATGCCCGTGGACGTTCGGACATCGAGGGTCGGCGGTAATGAGGGGTAGATGCTCATGTCTGGAATCGTCCTGGAATCTCCGCTGAGGCGAAGTGCCCGGAAGCTCTCGCTGCCCAAGCTGGTCGGCCGGTTCGTCACTGAGCAGAAAGTATCATCAGATGTTATCCTGCCCGAGACGAGCCAAGTTGGGTCACTCACTGTATGGTTTCGCGGCGGTCTTCGCTTGGTGCCTCCTTCGCCATTGGAAGATGAAGAGCGCGCCTATCCCCAAGACGATGAGGACGGCAAAACATATCCCCACGATCGATGCAACGTGTGTTGTGGATGCAGGCAAATGGGCCGCACTGGACGATTGAGACGTAGGTTGACCGATTGTAGGAGTGGTTGCGCCTGCTGTATAGATAGACGAAGCCGCTGTATAGATAGACGAAGTTTCCGCTGGACCTCTGTTGCCTGAACCCGTCGAAATAGGCGGCGGCAGACTGAGGGTCGTAGGGCTATCGGGCGATGATGTGATAGGTTCAGAGACGGTGAATGACACAATGCTTGAAGCATCTTGAGACGTATTTGCTGAATTCGACTCTGCAGAGATGGACGATGCGATAGTGCCGGATGCTGCAGGCGATGTCGCTACATCTGAATTCTTCAGAGGTGAGGTAGTAGATACGGTGTCGGATCCCAAAGTAAGGAAGATAGTAGTTGAGGCCGTATCCGATCCTGTATTTGCAGAAGTAGTAGTGAGTACGGTTGTTGAACTAATGACCACTGTTGCAGAGTTTCGTATTTTCATCGGACTCGTTATGGTAGACGAAGTTGAAGTTTCTACCACCATAGTTAGATTCGCTGGGGTTCATATAAACAAGGGTGGAAGATGAAGCTTGCCAGACGTGGTCGTTGTTTCTTCGACCAACGTGGTCGTCGGTACTTCCGAGGTCCTGGCAGAGGATCCTTGGGCACCACCAGTCGGGCCTACTACAGAACTGTCATTGAGCGTCCCACCACTAGTGGTCGTATTGCCTGTGCTTGAGGTCGAATTATCTTGTCGACGATAATAGGGAGGAATACGGAGTGAGGGATTGTGGTGAGCCACTAAAGCAGGTTAGACCGTGTCGTCTGCGAGATTGGCGAAAACTCACTTCTTCAGCTTCACTGTCCTTCTCTCCCTATGCAGGGCCTTATGAAGGTCGCCGAGGAAGGGGATCTACTGTGACCCACAAGACCGAGCAAAAGGTAGGTGATCGCTGTAGATTACCGCGCTGGCGCCGGAAGATGGCTACTCCCGTCCGAGAAACGAGCAAATGTGAAAGCCGATGTCTGAGCACAGCGTGGGCGGTACTGGTCGAAGGGGGTGTACATGGGCCGTGAGATAAGGGCACGGGTGAGGAAGGTATATGCATGATACGAACAGTGGCATGGATGGACGTTGTCGAAGGCAGCGCATTGACTGATGAACTGGATCGAGAACCGCAGTGTGTACTTCAAATGAATACGATACTGCACCCTAGATGAAGGCCAAACTATATCAGACACAAGTCCCTACGAACGATGATCGGTGATGTGCCCTTACCGCTTAGATGCGTGTGCCACCTGGGGACCGTATCTGGACTGCTTCGACGAATTGCTCGGCTGATGAGCGTCAGAAGGCTGAGCAAGAGGCATATGGCATGCTCGTGCAGCATAACCTCACAGAAGTACGGCTGCTATCGTGGTCTGTACTTTGGCATCGCTGAAGTGATATTGTACTACGCGCAGTTACTTCTGCGACGGCTTCATGCACAGAGACACAGAACTAAATCACGTCTGATCACAAACGTCATCGTAACGTGCGACACGCTCTGGAATCACATTCGATGGGCTGGACACACGAAGGTCAAAATATGCTAGGTGAAGCCAGTCCTGTAGAATTGTGGTGAGACGGAGACAGAAGTGAATTGAGTATGCAACTTGCCTGGTATCTTCTTCACGCTGCGCACAAAATGGTTTGTGAGTACTCCACCGCTACGCTGGTCGTATATTGCGACGAGGGCGGCCACAAGCAGGACAGCCTCGCCGCACAGAACGTAGAATAGCGCCGGACTCCATAGGAAATTCGAATGACTTCCGCCTGCATTTGACTGAGCAGAGTTAGTAATGCACTGGTATCGCGGGTAGAAGGAAACACACCGCGTCCATCTGTGGCTGAATAGGCCCGCAGCTGACAATAAATTCCTGGATCTCTCGGGCGTGGTGGACGGGGAGGGGGCCTGAGCTGCCTAGGTGAAGCAGATGGCCGCAATGTGGCAAGGTCAAAGCCACTAAGCGTAGCAACCTCTACATAAGACGTGACTGAGCAGAGGCGGATAGAGTTTGAACAGACGCAAAGGAAGAGCCGATGAGGCTGACCGCATCCGTCATCTACGTATGGCCAGCTGATACGAAGACGCCTGGCAGTAGGGAAGTCCGGTATGCGAACTCTTTGGATTCATCACAGGTTTGATGTGCAGTCGGAGAGAATAACATGTCGCAGCAGCAGATTTCTGGAGACGGTGTGCATGAGGGTAACCGTACAAGCCGCCGTGGTTCAGAATCGCAAGAGGCCAAGTGGCATTTGGCGCCTAATGGTAGACGCGAACACGTGATTACGGACTATATATAGTATGTGGCTTTGCAGTGGCCGACTTGTCTTTCCTCTACAACGGAGGCAATACCGGTGCTGGTGCATGAGACACCTCCAGGCTACAGTAAGAAGGAGGTCTAGTGCTTGGTGTTCTCGCTAGGCTCCTCGAGTCCTCGAAAGGATTCTCATCAATCTCCCCGGAATCTGCCATTCGTAGGGGCCCTCCTGCCAGTCTAACACCGCCGTCCTGTGATTTCCTTGCTCTTCCTCCTCGAGGTCGGGCATGGCTCCGCGAGCGTGAATGGACCGGGCGGCCTCCTTGACCCTGGTTGAACGAAGACGGAGGATAGCTGATGGGAAGTGGGGCGCCCGAAGTGGAGCCGACTACCACAGGACCAGCGACTGGCATCGGAGGCACCTGACTTCTCTTGGGGTACGTAGGACGTGACGACCTGTACGACGGCGGGACGGTGGAGGATAGAGACATGACTGTAGATACGTCGTCTCTGGGATCGTCTATGACGAGGTCACTGGGGCTGGCTTCGTTGGGTATCGGTGACGATCCACCGACACTGTTTGAAGAGTGCGGCGCAGATGCTCTCAAGGGTGGAAGTTCTGGCAGGCGCGAACTAGGGACCTCCAAGTTTGCCCTCAATGGCGATGCAGCCTGCCTTGTGGACCGTAAAGGCAGACTAGCGTAGCTACTACGAGCAGAATGTACCGGGCGCCGCGTCCCGAATGGCTCAAAGTCCGCTAGGGTGCAGTACAATCGTGAGTGCAGGTCAAATGACGTTGGTAGTTCACCACACTCACCGAACGGGTCACTAGCTCTTTCGGTAACCTCTATCGTCTCGATTGGCTTCCACCACCCAAGCAAGAGACTCGTATACGTGACGAGAATTAGGAGGGCAGAGATGGTCGCCAGTATGGTCCCCCCGAGTCCCAAGGGATCTACAGTGCTGGTAGTATCCCCAGACTGCATGGTTCATGGGTGTAGCTGACACAGAAGGACGGGTCCACAAGGTCGCGGAGGAATCTTAGCTGCGCGTCGCAGCGCATGGCTGTTCCTTCTCTTTGATGACATTGACGGTACCACTAGCCAATTGACAGTTGGTATGGGATCGCTGCAGTATCAGTTGCTGCTATTGTGGGTGCGGAAGCTTGCGCTTCGAATCGGATACGATGCGATGTGGAGTATCCTACCACTGGCATCACTGCGTACAATCGTGGAATACCAAACTGACCTACAACCTCCTTACGGTTTGAGCGAATGTATATCCCATACGCAACCTAGTACTGACCAGCAGAATTGTACGCAACGTTGTCCGAAATGGTTGTTTTTACCAACGCCCAAAGGAATGGAGGCCTCAAGACATCGCCTGCCCATCGAAATCAGTCCACCCGATGCAATTACAACAGAACATCATAATCAACAGTCCCATGGCGTACGTCCAACAATAGATAAAGTTCAGAATCAAGCACAGACATCCCCTCCTTTTCTCCCTCTCATCTCCATCGCGGGACCCGCCTTCATGATCAGAAATCAGTATCTGAGCTTCTCAACGACGCGTACGACGGTGGCCCAGTCGACAGATTGCAGTGGAGCGGCAACGACGAGCTCCGCGACGAGCGCGTGCTCCGGGTCTGACCCTCCGAACTCCTCGCGTCCGGGCCCCCAGGCATATAGCGGCGAGACAGGCCGGATGATCGTTGGGGCGAGGTAGATCGAGGACGGGAGCGCGCCGCCGTCGCGCGACCAGCGGTTGCTGGTGCTCGGGCCGCGGAACAGGCCCTGCG